>QJNZ01000204.1:0-122039 GCA_004155055.1 Monosporascus sp. CRB-8-3
CCCCCCCTTCTGCGTGCTCACTGACACATTCTGCCCCACCTTCCCCTCGATATGAAGGCATCTCCGTTCTGTAAGTTTGAATGCCTAAACGTCCTCGCAAACAATAACTTATTTATTGAAATTGAAACGTAGGCAGTTATTAGCAATAGAACAATCAATATGCAAAGGTTGATATCCTTTCGACAGCTGCAATGGCCGGACTGCATGTAGTCACCAAAATATTTCAAGTCTGGTGCTTACCTAAAGCAAACCAGGCACTGCCGAAACACACACCTGAGTAGGACTCTTCTGCCAGCTGCCTACCTACGTACCTCACCCCATTGACAACCCGGAGCTTCCCCCCTCCCACTTTCATCTCCAACATAACCTTATCCCAGAACCTTCAAACCTTCAAACCTCAAGCCTCCTCTATTTCAGACGTAAGTACACCCTCGATAGCAGTCATGTCTTCCGAATTCGCCTTCTCCATCCATACCCTCCTCCCTCTTCATGATCCCATTTTGATCTCTGGTATTCAAACGGTCTCGCCCATACTCTACTTTCCATACTTCTTACATTCGAGTCTCTGACCCTAACGGCCTTCCTATCAGGCTCTTTCATCTCTCCTCGATGCCGGCATCTAATTAGTCTTCTAGGCCTCACTAAAGTTTGGCCGTTGGCTTCCTTTCTCACCATCTCCGACGCTAGATACCGTTGACATCCTTCGGCGGAAGGGCCGCCTTTGTGAAATCTCCCCCGACCTTAATTGGCGACTTAAACCTTGATATTACGCGTCCCGATACCTACTCCTAATTACAACACGTATCCGGTGCATTATCCCGAGTGTCGACCTATGGGTCGCTTCCCATCACCGACCAACGAGTGTGTCGCTTTGGAACCTTACGGCAATATGGCGTCTTCTGACTCACCCTCTGCCCTAAATGGGGGTCAAGGTACGTACATCTTGCCTTCCAGCGGGACCGACGCCATCTACTTTTGCTGGGCGCACACTAATGTATATGGAATTTTCTAGTCGTCGTGATATTGGCTGCCCGCGCTCCCGGTCCTCAATTTGTCGAACCCGAGCGTCGGTTGACTTTCACTCGACAAAATCCTACCATCGCCATCGGCCGTGCGTCCAAGGTTTCCTCCAAGGGTTTTGTCGCCGCCGCAGATAATGCTTGGTTTGACAGCCCGGTCATGTCCCGTGAGCATGCTGAACTTAGTGTCGATTTCGACAAAACTCCAAAGGTGACTCCAATAGCGCGAAGTCTCTTTAGGTATCAAGTACGTGCTAATTCCCCGTTATAGGCCGTCTACATTAAGGACGTTAATTCCCTTCATGGCACTTTCCATAAACGCGGCGACGGCCTAGGCAATGAGACCAAGCTTGCACAAGGACACCTCACCAAGTTGGAATCCGGCGACACTCTGCGATTCGGTATCGATATTTACCGACACAAGGAGACGTTCCCTCCCTGTTACGTGGACTTCTTGATCCAGGAAGAGACCATGGAGAGGTAAGCTTGTGGCCGCATTGGCGCGAGTTCGGATACTCACCAGATACAAGTAGTCACAATCCTCCCCAACAGAGTCGGAGCGAAGCGGCTTCGACCCGTTGCTTTTCCGTCTGCGTCCCGGGCGACGATTTTGACTATGAAGACCTCGTGAGTGAGGACGATAGCGTCATGGAAACAGGTATGCTGCTCCCACAGCAGTACAAACGCCGCCCCCCAACCCCGTTTTGCGAAGGAGCCAGCGGCAGTTCAGTGATTGACCTTACACAAGATGATTTCGACCCGCCTTCTTCACAGAATGTCGGCAGCACTCACATTCAGTCGAGCGTTACAGCACACAACGCCATGAGCTCAGATTTCATTGACTTGACATCAGAACCCGAGCATAACGATGAACCTCGGACAGATCTGGTATCGTGCCAATCCACTGCTTCACCCCACACCCACCGACCATCCAGCGAACCGGTTGGATCGATATCCATTTCCAGCTTTGTTCAGGAGCAGATGGTTTCCGAAATACCCCGTCTGGAACTTAGACCTGTGATTGCGGCCGAGCTCGCTGCATCTGTTGTTGCAGATGACAATGCCGAGCCCCAAGCGCCCAAAGAATCCACCCAAGCTCAGGATGGACCCAGCCTCACCAAATATAACGACGTGGATGAACCCTCGGTTGCGTCCGAATCTGAGTCCGCAGGGCTTGGAGGCGAAGAGGTCGATATTAATCTCACAGACTCGGAGGACGAATCCATCATATCGGAGGAGTCTGCCGACGACTCGAGCAGCCAAGATAGCGACATGGGAGAGGAGGACTCGCTAACTTCAGAAATCGATGACGAGTATGGCGCGTCTCGTGAGATGGAGTATGAGATTGAGGATCAAGACGATGATGATAACGAAGGCATGGGCTCCACATCCTTAGATCTGTTCGTTCGTCCTGACCCTTTTCTGGCAGATCTTCACAGTATCCCTTACTCCAAAGAAAGTTCCCCATCATCAAGCGAGGAACTCGAAGATTCCGTGTTTCGTGACCAAGATTCCGCACACCTGGATTCGATGCCCTCGTCCCCTCTTGTAGCAGAACAGAATAAGCCGATGTGTGAGACCGCTGCCACCAGTGCCTCCGACGATGCTCGACATACGGACGAATCTATCATGACTCAGCCCAGAGCGCCGAGCCCCTCCGATGCTGCTATGGCTAAGGCCCTGCCATTCGATCCACCGTGTCATGCATATACAGCCCTGGCGCTCGGCACAAAGACGGGCAAATATGAGCATTTTGCGGCTCGGGAGGGGAGCAAGGCAGCCTTCATGGGTCCCCATTCATCGCCCGCCGCGTCTGTCATCCGAGAAACTCTGGTTGGGAGTAAGGAGGCCCACGAGGCGCCCACCCAGCGGACTCCAGCCATGTACTCCTTCACCCCAGGCGTCAAAGCCAACACACCCAATAAGACTGGCGTTACAAACTTGGCTGACCCTTCCCAAACGGCTAACTCTCGAAAGCTCATGGATCCTGTACTCCTGAGTCACGAAGCTGCAGCCTACCAGCGAGCGTTAATTATGCACGGTTCTGCATGGTCTGCCTCTGGCGACATGTTTATCAACAGTCCCGTGTCAGGCTTCTCTGCGTCGCCGACTCAACGAACTCGGCTTCAGAGTCCCGAACTCGACATGACCAGTGCTTATACGTTCCATCAAAGCAAGCTCGCAGCGGAGAATAAGACAGACCAGAATATCAAACGTGTCCAGATCCAAGACTTGTTGGCTCAGGAACCGGAACACAAGGAAATGGACGATGCTGTGCCTATTGCTGTGGGATCCCCGGATAAGCCTAACAATGTTTCCAAAGCCCCAGTAGGCTCTAAGCGGTCTTTCGATGACGCATTCACAGAATCCAATGGCGTTGCTGACGTCGGCGTCGATGGTCACTTTATTCATTATGATGACCGTAGCGTTAGCCCCGATCCCGACACGGCTTCTTCTGAGAATCAAGAACGTCAGCCCTCGGCTAGTCCAGTTGTGCCGGAACCTGACGCTATCCCCGTGCCTCCGGAAGAGCTACCTGCTGAGCCTATCCAGCAGACTATTGTCCGACCCGCAAAGAGGCGCCGCTTTGCCGAAGTGGCAGCTTGTGTAGCTCTTGGCGGAGCTGGTGTGCTCTCAGCGTTGATCATGAGCGCGCCTTCTTTTGCGTGAACCGTCTCTGATCGGTGTAGGATACTGGTGCGGAGTATCTTCCCGCTGCGTCACTATCTGGTGGACCGTCCTCACTGGCTAGTTGCGTCTTTGAGAATAGGGACCGCCATGGAACAGGCGTTGAGGCAAGGAAAGGGGCGTTGCACGGTACATTCTGCTAAGATAACCAGCATCTAGGGATTGCTTTCGCACCTGTAGGACTAGAGGACAAGGAATCCCCAGGGTGGTCAGTGCCCCGTGGGCAGTTTATGATTTGAGGTTCGTTATCATGACATTATGATGCTTATTCCCAAGGAACCCACGAGTTAGTCATTATGATTTGTACCTGGTTTTCCACCGCTCGTTGTATTAGACAGACAGATGTGTGGTTTCCCTTAGTGTTTATGGAACGGAATGTTAGCTCAAGGAGTTACAATGAACTGGTGCTTATGGAATCACTTGCGTCCCTTTTCTGCATGCGTGAGCTGTCCAACGTCCAGAAGAGAGGTAACTCGTGGGATTACTACTAGAATTGCAACGTACCAAATGCTTAACGCGTTCCCTCCTGCGAGAAGAAGATTCTTCGTCGTGGCTGCCGCGGATATTTGACTCAAGTCCCCGACGTCTTCTAGGTATTAAACCCGTTACAGCTAAACAGCCTTTGGGTCACCAGTTGCGCCTTGGATTGGCCGTAGCTCTATAGCTGGGTGAGATTTGTGGGGTTCCTATCTGGCCTATGGTATAGTTAGGGAGGGCGAGTGAAGGTAAGGTGTCACATGGGCTTGTGTGGTGATCGGATGCTATATTACAGCCCGAGGCCTTAGGAATGCTTGTCTAACACCTGTTGACTTGGGCCGTTCGTGGAGTTCTTGGTGTTGACATATCTGGTATGCATACTTAGTCAGCGGGGACTGGTCGGGTCACGAAAAGGGGGAGATATGCGACGAGAGTACGATGCGGGATGGATGCGTCGTTGACCCCGGCATAACCACACAACGGCTAGGAACCACGATAGCTTTCCTCCATCAGAGCCTTTCGTGAAGAACGGCACCGTCGCTTGCCGGGGCGCCTCTGGCTGGCGTGGTGTATCTTGTACATGGGAGGACCCCTTGAGAGCTGGGGCGCTACCCTGTCGTCAGGCCATGCCTGGGGCGCGCCGTAGGCTCCGCGAAGACGGCAGCAAGCCCTTGGCTCGAGAAATAACTATGCCCGGCTAGGTGAGTACCGTTATTAGGGCATGACTACGGGGTGGTGTTTGTTGGTGTTGTTCGACTCTAAAAGATGGGCGCTCGAACTGTCCAAATGGCTCGAGCATTATCAGACTAGATATCTTCCCCCACAGAGTTGCAAACGTAACAGGACAGATGTGCCTCGTTGGGTCCGGGCTCTTCTAGATGCAAGCGATATGTATCTATGGAAGCCTCGTCATAGTCGCATCGTGACCTGTAATTCCTGCAAGTAAACTTTCAGACGCGTTTGTAAGAGCAATGACCCCTTAAGACCCGGGCAGACTCTGACTGTAATATTTATGCCACTATATCTCCAGCGGCCAAAAACTGAATGTGAGACGCCGGCCAGCGATAATACGTATTGATTCCCAAGATGACGGCACCTGATAACTCCATTTCCTTCTGCCCCTGCTATCCAGCCCTTGTCGTTGTAGCCAAGCGTGGTTGGGGGCTATCGCGGCGGACTCGGCTGATGTGCACTTCCAATTAGCCTATAAACGAGAAGAGATGGGCCGGGTTTTCGACAAAGCCGGCCAACATCCGCCCGCAGGTGAGTGCATTAACGTAGGATAATCTTGACTCCTTATCAAAGGCCAATGGACAAGTGCAACAACTGACAGACCGTCTTCGCGATTCACAACGCAACCATGGCTGACCAGATTTCGACGCTGAGCCTTGTCGCCAACGTGATGCAAGTCGTAGCCTTCACTGGAGATTTCATCCGGCTATGCCGAATTATGTTCGAAGACAGTACCCCTGAGCCAGGAGCAGCGTCGAACGCAACTTACTTTGCTGCCCTGCTGTCCACCCTTCGAGACAACATAAGCAACTTCGACCCTATTATCGCTGATATTAAAAGCTCGAACGAAACTCTGCAGGCAAGAAGCAGGCTGCAAAGCCTTACGTCTAACCTGGTCAGAGACGCGAAAAAGCTACAAAAAGTGCTTGAGAAGGTTACGACAACCGCTTCAGGGACGTCTAGTCGGCTAAAGGCCGTCTTGGCGTACAAGTTCTACTACAAAGGTCGATTGCGTCCCTGGAAAAGAGATTCGATAGGACCGGCAATATCATGAACTCGGAGTTCTTAAGCCGCATCTATTCGTCAACTCAAGCCGCGCACGCCAACTCGCAGGGGAGATTTACGGGCCTGCACGACGACATGAAACTATTCATTGACAGATGGTCCGAGGGCAAGAGGATCTGTCACAGTCAATATATAGCGCTATTGCTAGCAATGCAATAGCGGCGTCGCTTTAGCGACAGTTATGACCCCGGTAGCGCTTCGCGCCAAGATGCTCTTTGGTTTAGCGGTAGCGTTCGTGTTAAACAAGTTCCCTGCACGAATGATTTGGTTACTTGGCAGTAACGTACCAACAAAAAAGGTTAGGGTTCGATTTCGATAAGTTACCGAGTCCGACGAGATCGGGCGTATTAGGGCTTAATTGGGTTCCCGAGTTCGATATGGGCATAATGCGCCATAGTACGGGCGACAAAAACCTTGGACGTTGTGGGCATATATCATGCAGATATAGCCCTGCCGGCCAATATCTGGGGGGTGTGTCACAGTTAATATATAGCGCTATTGCTAGCAATGCAATAGCGGCGTCGCTTTTGCGACAGGATCATATCCGAACCGATCTCCACTGAGGCGCAGGCGACCCGCGCTTATGTCACTTCGGAAGCAGCGCAAACGAGGGGCCGGATTGATCTCCTAGAGATTAGATTAGTGACGAGATCGTTACTTAACCAGATCGAAAAAGTTAAAAAACAGATACTATCCACCTTGTGGTTCCGCGAAATGAATGAACGAGAAAACACGATCGAAAGGGCTTCATACAATACCGTGGACTGGATATTCTCAGAGCACTCCCTTGCGAATGGAATAAGTTTAATAAAATATCAAGTCGGGGAATGGCTCAAGTCCGACCAACCGATTTTCTGGGTTAGTGGCAAACCCGGAAGCGGCAAAAGCACGCTCATAAAACTATTGGTCCGAGACCGTCGAACTTCCGAATATCTCGAGGCATGGAAAACGCCCGTACGAATATGCAGGTTCTTCTTTGAACTGGGTGCAAACGCTTACAGAGCAAAGTTCGAGGGTGCTACAGAACTCTACTCCATCAGATACTGGACAGTAATGCTACTTTACTGGAAAGCCTGCTTCAAGCACGACCAGAACATTTGAAGAAGCTTTCCGAGCATGACTAGTCGTTGGAAGAACTCTCGGAAGTCTTACACGAATGCCTATGCTTTGCAAACTCGGCTTTCTGCCTGTTTCTTGATGGGCTCGACGAAATAATGTCCGAAAAAAGAGATGCGGTCGTCAAACTAGTAGCATCTCTAGGGAGTCTTCCAATCGTAAAGATATATACATCTAACCGGCCAGAAAACCCGTTTCGACGATATATAGGGCGCCACCAAATATTGCGAATACAGGATTAACCTATAATGCCATTCACGCTTATGCCGAAAACAGATTGAAAAAACATCTGGGCTATTTGCACGCTCCAAAGGAAGCCTATAAACAGTTCCTATCGGCCTTGTCTTGAGATCAAAAGAAGTCTTTTTATAGGCGGTCATTGCACTGAAAGATCTTATCCGAAGCATGCATAATCTGGATACCTGGAAAATGCTTCAAAAGCAGCTAGAAGAATTTCCACCGAACCTCAATGGTCTATATAAGCAGATATGGAAAAAACAAAATGCAGACTGGCCGCGTTTCAAGAAGGAAGCCGCCGAGATCTTCTGGCTGATCTTAAATACTCATAAGCAAGATTTTCTGTTACTGAATCATCTGATAACAACCCATCAAGGCCTTCGAGAAGAACTCTATTGCCTCATCAAAACTCAGGGTTATTATTCCGTTAAGGATCAGATGCGCATATCGGAGACTTATGGGGCGTAGTTATCCGCTAGGAGTTATGGTCTCGTCGAGACTTACCTCCGTCGGAGCAAAGATCCTTTCGATCAATCGGTCCGTTTCGTCCACCGATCCGCGCGTAAATTCCTGCTGAACACTGATGATGGTCAACAAATACTCTCCTTGGACCACAGATCGCAAAGAGAAAAATGCCTTGCTTTGGTCAACGGATATAGGATCTCCGCCCATACTTGGGCCGCGAGATTCTTCGAAGGATCGCCTCACATCTCAGCAACACTAGTAACCACGAATTTCGTACTTTCAAAGATAGCCTTGACTATGCTCCGAATGGAAGAAGAAGAAGCACCCCTGGTCAACCAATGCCAAGAATGGACACCTCCCCGTGGCCAAAACCCAGTATGGGCTCAGATAATTTCTTGCGAGGCTGCCACTGCTGGGGACGTAGCAATATTATCCCAACTGAGGGCTGAACGGCTCACGCTTTGCCCCCTCAAGGAAATGGACAATACTTCCCCCTAGAAGCAGTGAACGAGATGCTTACCAATTGTTGTAGCCATGGATATGGTATTCACTACGCCATTATACGTTTTCCTAGCCTCATATCCCACCTGACCGCACTTACTGAAGCCGACAAACCTCTCTATTCCATGATACTAGTTTTGAAAACTATGGCTGAACTTTATCGCCGAAAATTTGACAGCATCCAATGGCTGCTTGATGTTGGTGCTGAACTCCATACGAGAATTCCTTCGCGGAGGACGGATTTCGAGTGCTTTGCAGTTTTGGGCGGGACCGCATGCGATCTCATTTGTATCAGGTTCTTTGAGCTTCTCAGCTATCTGGTGTGGGTACATAGCGGCTATACCTGGGCGGGTGAGACGGTTGGAAATTTCATCGAGCAGATCCAAGGATATCGAAAAGTATTGGACCACCATGGCAGCAGCGAGCCGGCTACACAGGCAGTAGACACTGAGTTTAAACTCAACCGGTTTGGCGGACGTCTGGACAAGGATAGAATTGACGACGAGTCCAGTCCTGTCTATCGTGCCGTGTTCAGCATACACACCGCCTGGTTTTCAGGCGTCCTCGACCATCTCAGCAGGGCTAGAGGCGTGGATTTACAGGCTACCCTTCAGGGATATGATCGATCGGATCTAATCAGATTTTCTTATGTCTTCTCCGATCAGTCACCACAGGAACGCCTAAGCCTTCTTCCGTCGGATGGAGCGGACAGGTTAGCAAAGGTGTTTAACGATGGGCTCCAGAAATCTGGGCAAGTGGCGCCATGTCCAATGGGTATCGTGGAATCAATGTTGGGGCAGCTTTATCATACCGGGCAACTTCAGCTCTTCCATTCCGGGCAATCCCAGTTACAAGCCTAGCCCTCTAGGTTTAGAGGAGGGCAGGGTTCGGTAAGGCCAGGAAGCAATGGGCCTTGGGGTGTTGTCATCGGGGTAGCAGGGACGGATTGAATAATGACACTGACTTCCACAATAAGCGTGATAAATGGCGACCACTCTGCATATTTCCACTCCATATCTACAGCAGCTAACATTTATTTAAGTAGAAGCCGTGCGTATAATGCAAATGGTCGCAACTGGTACCCAAGGGCAAATTGGTACCGAAGGTCTCCGGACTGAGAACTTACTGTCGGATATAAGGGATATTAGTTGAATAATTGTATTAAGCTAATTACCTATACTCCTAGTACGCGTACAGCTTTTTATATAACCTATTAACGGAATATATATATTCCGATTAAAAGGTTATTAATTTTAAAATATATTCTAATATATCTTATTAATAGAATTTAACCCTTCGTTATATTATATAATTTATTTAATTATGTCGCTAATTATGTTATACTTTTAAACCTTTAATTCTATGTTTTATTAATCCTAGGTTACTTATTTCTAACTGGAAGGGGGGGAAATAATTAAATATAACCTTTAGCTTTTTTATCCTTATAATTATAAGGTTATAATTTTTTTTAATTTTTTTAACGTTTTGTTAGCAGTTATAATAATTAAATGTAGGATACTAGCGCAAAACTTTATGTTAATAATCTTATAAACTGAAAACGTCTAGGGCGAGCCGCTTTTATATATATAATCTATACTTAAAAGGTTCTTTTATAACAAAAAATATCTTAAGTAACATTCTTTAATCTAAGCTTACCAGCCGTAATTATTTCAAAGCACTAACTGCCGATACGCCCTTTTATTTTAAGTAATTTCGGCTATTAAATCCGTCGGCTTTAAATACCTTTTAATTCGTTTTATATCCTTTTAAATCTTAAATTTGTTATAAATCGCTCGAAATTAACTTCATTAAAAAGCTTTATTAACCCGTTTGCTAGGTTATCCTTATTTTTTACGTATTAAAAACTAATATTACCTTTTTATACCCTTTAACGTACGTAATAGTATTTTAATCGAATATGGCGTTTCCTTTGTATTATCTATATTTCTGTTTCTTACTTTAACGCATTTATATTATTTTTTAAAATAGGAATAAAACTTTTAAATGTAAGCTTTAGCTTTATTAGAAAATTCCTAATTTTAGTTATTTCCGTTATAATTATTTTTATTTTTATATATTTTGCTTTAATAATGCATTTAATAATAACGTTTTGTAACTTTAAAATTTATAATACGGACGTTTTAATTATAAAAAATACGTAGCTTATTGTGAACTTAATTAATTTATTATCTGTAAAATTTATATTTATTCCTTCGAATAAATTTAAATTGTTATATTTCCGATACGGGTAATTTTTTAGTTTCCGATATCGAAAAAACAAATTTACCGTACCGTTTAAGTATTACGGTAATTATTTAATATATTCCTAGTATTTAAATAACGGGTTACTTATAAACTTAGTTTAAATTAACGTTATAAATATTATATCCGGTTTATTAATATAACTAGAAAAATTAAATTTCTTTATAAAACTTATATATTTATACGTTTTTTTATTAATTACGCCTTTATTTTTTACGGCGTATTTTAAGTAATTTTTAATAAATAACGTAAGTTATTTCCGTATAACGTTTAGTTTTATTAATTTTAATAACTTTTTAATATATTATTATTAATCCAGCTTAATATTTCCTATTAATAAAAAACGAAGAATTCGTACGTTTAAATACCAGTTAACGTTTCTTAAATCCTTAATAAATATATTTTTAGCTATCCCTTTAACGATATCCTGAAAATGTTATTTATTAAGGCCGAAAAGTAAAAAGTTATTTACGTACGAAACGATAACGTTTTTTATTTTCGGATTATAATATATTACGTCGTCCGAAATTAACGGGCGAAAGCCTTATTTCGTAAATATTTTTCTTACTTTTTCCTGCTAAATAGTTCCGGCTTATTTTAGGCCATATAAGGGGTTTATTAGCTTAATAATTTTTTAAGGGAAAACTGGTATTTTACTTTATTTTCCGGGTATATATCGAAATATTCCTGTAATATAGGAAAAAACTTCATGTAAATATTTTCCTTTAAGTTACCGTTTAAATAAATAATGATAAAATCGATTTGAAATATATACTAGTTTAAAATAATAATTAACGTTATTAAGATTTTTTAATATACAACCTTTAAAAAATTAGTTAACGTCTTATTATAATTAATTCCTTTCGGTTAAATAAATCCCTTAACGTAAATATAAACTTTTTATTTTTTTTAGCTTTTTTATTAATATATATATATATATATATTAGTATTTATTTCGTATTTACTAGGTACCCGTATATTTTATCCTTTAATTTAAAACAAAATATTCCGTAATAAAAATTTTCTTTAATTTTAATAAAAATAACTTTAAGTTATATATTGCGTTTTAAGCTTTTTATAATTTCCTTTAATAATGGACCGTTATTTATTACAATATATAGTTTATAACCGTTTTCGTTTTAATTTTTAGCATTTAATAAAAAAAATCGTTATTGTCGCTTTTTTAAATTTAAATCAACTTTAATTTACGTATTAGTTTTAATATTTTATTTAAGGCCTTTAAAATATATAATTCGGAAACCGTTTTTTTGGACGTCTTTCTTTTCGTTTAATTTATTTAATTTCCTAATTTGTATTATGTTTTAAAATAACGTTATCGTTTTTATTTTTTATTTTAATACCTTATTTTTAACGGTATCTTAATTACTTATATACGGGCTGCGGGAATAACTAAATAATATTTTTCGGGTTAAAAAGTTATTTTAGTTTTTTTAAGTTTTTACAAATAATAATATACGATATTATTAATAATGCAAGGTCGTTGGGTTCAAGCCGTATTATCCAGGCTGAGCCAAAGACACAAAGTAATTACACCAATAATTAACACGATAGATACTCTACCCAGTATCTTCGAACACGGCAACTATCAATGGTTTTCACGGTGATTTTCTTACGTATATTACTTTTTTTTATAAATTAATAAACGGTATTTTCCGTATTTTTTTTTTTATAAATTATATAAAAAAACGATTTTACGTTATTAAAATCTAAATTTATCCCCGTAAACCTTTTAATAATTTAAATTAATCGTTTAATATTAAGGTAATAAAAACGGTAATATTAAAAAATTTTTTTTTAACTTCGTTTATTATAAAAACTTTTCCGTCCTTAAATGCTATTATAAAGGTTATTTTTAAATTATTAACCAGGTTATTATTATCTTTCTTATCGAATACCTTCTTTAACGCGTATTTCTATTAATAATCTTTATCGTTTAAAAACTTTAAACCTTTAACAATAAGTTCCGGCTTTTTATAAAATTATAAAAAAAATCTTTTTCGGGAAACGTTAATAATTATTAATTTAAACCTATTAAAACTAACCAAATTTTTTTATTTAGGTAACTTTTTTTTTATAAAATATTTTTCTAAAAAATACCTTTAAAGGAAAATCGTTAATATATAAGGCATACTTTATTATAATTTCGTTATTTTTTTTATTAAAACTTTTTAAAAGTTACTTTATAATACTAATAAAGTTAATAATTATAAATCCTTTACTTATTATAATGTAAATTCGCTTAAATTTAATATTTAATACTAAATTCTTTTCGAAGTCGCCGATGTTATTAATAATATTAACGTTTACTTTTTAAATTTTAAAATAACTTATTTTTATTATGTTTTATAAAGGAATATATATATAAAAATATAATGCTACTTATAACTATCGTTTTAAGCCTAATAACTTAGTAATCGCGAACCTGGGTATCTTTTTTAATTACGACAAGCTTAAGTACCCTGTTTCGGTTAATCTTAAGAGATAACTGGTTTAAATCTAGTTTGGGCCACCGTTTTTCTAGGTAACGCCAGCCTAAAAAGAGCTAAATTAATTGGGGTTTCGGCTCCGCTACCGTGTCGGCGATAATTAAGGGGTAACTGGGAACCAGTCATAATTAAGGGCGTTAGGAACTAATTAATTAATCGGGTATATCTATCGTTAGTTGCCGTATTATATAACCCGCATTACGTTTTTCCGGCCTTTGGCCAAAAAGGGACGGTTTTTAAGGGGTGCTCCTCGGTTACGTTTATGTAGAACTATTTGTATATATGTATGTAATAAACGGATCAGCTTATATGTAGCTAGATACTACAATAGCACTTTACCTTGTATAACTATCGTTTTAATTACTTTAAAGTAATTAATTACTATAATTTTAAAGCTTTTAATTATTTATAACCGTAATTTAAAATAATCGGTTCCTTATAACTTAAGGCTTTAAATTACCTATAACTTAAAGTTTTTAACTTTTATAATTCCTTACGTTATTTTTTAAAATATTTCGTTATATTATAACATAAAGTTTTAAATTATTATTTATTAACGTAAACGTTAAAAACTTTTCCGTTTAAACGGTATAAATTTTTTAAATTTTTAAAAATAATTTACTTTTCGTTTTAATTACTATTATAAATATTACGAAAGCTATTATTTTAATTATTTTAATTATTATTATTATTATTATTATTATTATTATTATTATTACGTTAACTATTATTATAACCTTATTTCCTTTTTTTACTTTTACCGGTTTTTTACGGTTTAAAGTAATTTTTTACTAAATACCTATATTTATTATAATTAAAACAAAATAACTTTCTATCCTTATTTTATACGGTCTTATTATCTCGGAAATTATTATTATTATTTCTATTTCCCTTACCTTTTCGTATATTAACGAACGGTTTATTATTTTTTTCTTATTAAATCGGTTATAAAATTCGTTATTAAAATCGTGAATTAATTATTAAAAAAAAAAAAAATCCGTTTACTATAATATTAACTAAATAATTTTACACCAATTACTAACGCAATCCTTTATAATAATAAGGAATATAATAATTTATTTCTTCGTTTTAAATCGTATATTATAACCGTTTACCTTAGGGAAAAATTTTTAAAACTTAATAATAAATTATACCGGGTTTTCTTTATTATAAATAACCTTATTAAGCTTTTTTTTTAAAAGGATCTTTACCTAACCTTACCCATTATTATATAAATCCTCCGGAACGTCCTTAATATTTTCGTACTTTTCTTAATATCTATAATCAACTTTAAAGGCGTTTTTTTATAAATTTTAGTAATAATTTTCGTTAAACGGAATTAATCCAATTAACTTAATTTTATCCCGTCCTTATAACTAATTTTTTCCATCGTAAAACTTAAAGTATTACTTTAAAGCTTTTAATTAACCTAACTTATTAAATAATTTTCCTTATCTAGTAAAAAGTTAAAACGTTTCTAACGTAACTTTACATCTATATTATTAAACTTTTTGGAATTTTTCTCTTTATCCTTTAAACGAATACATAATTTATTAAAACTATTTAAATTACTAAATTTCGAAAAATTACTAGGGATACTAAAGGAATTATCTAAATTATCGGGATTATTACGTATTATTTCTTTTTCCTTAAGTAACTTGTTTTTTAAAAAAATAAAAAAATAAACTTCTTTATAAACCACCTTTTAAACTTGGTTTCGCTTTCTCTTAGTAAATTAATTTTTTCCATATTACTTTTTAATACGATAAGTACTTCCTTAAAACTACTAACCTTAACCTTAAACGCTACGTTTTATAATACCTTCGATTATATACTCGTACTACGCGAACTTTTAAAATTCCGCATCTTAAATTAAAACGTATCTAACAGCTATATTATCATAATATTTATACGCTTTATAATATTATTATGTCTTTTATTTTAAAACTTTAAGCTTTTAACCTTTTTTTTAAACCTGTAAATACTTATCGTTTCGTACCTTAACGTTACGTTTAATACCGCTTATATTAATACCCAAAAACGTATAAAACTTATTTAAATCCGTTATAATTTATTATCTTTAAATAAAAGTTCTAAAGCGGTCCTTTTTCGGCTTCTAAAATAATAAGGTATTTCCTAAAAACGCGTCGAAAATAAATCCCTTTCTTACCGCCTTATTTAATATAAGCTTTTATTCATTTTTTTCCTTATTATGAAATTCGTTTTAAAGAATATCCTTATCGTAAAAAAATCTTAGCTAAAAAAAAAGGAATAAAATTTCGGATAAACCGTTTTATTTAGTAAAAAACTACCCAAAGTTTTATTACTTACTTATTATCGTTAACTGCCTAACTTTTTCTCGAATCGTTAACTAAACAACTTTCTTTTAAATCTCGTATTTTCTTTATTAACTTAACTTATAAATAATTATTTCGTATAACGTATTAAGTTACTAATTAACTAAAAAATATTATTATATTAGTAATTACAATAATTAAATACAAAATACTAACGTAAAACTTTATATTAATAATCTTATAAACTAAAAACGTTTAAGACGAATTACTTTTACGTGTATAATCCATGCTTAAAGGGTACTTTTATAACAAAGAGTATCCCGAATAGTATTCTCTAGCCTAAGCCTACCAGCCGTGATTGTCTTAAAGTACCGACTGCCGATGCGTTTTAATAATAAATTACTATATCTGTCAATATATCTTTATAACTTTAAAATTATTATAAAGTTATTTAAACTTTACTATTACCTCGTTAACGATTTAAAAATCATTAAAAACTTTTTTTATCCGTTTTATATAAATTCTTTAACTTTTCCGGGATAAAACTAACCTTATATTTTATATTACGTTTTATCCGTTCGTTTTTATTTTTTCATTTCGAATAATCTTTCGTTATATAACCGTATTTACTATAATTAAAGTAAAATAACTAACTTTCCTTATTTTATAAAGGCTTATTTTACCCGTTTTATTTTACGTTATAACTTACGTTGTTTTTTTATGAATTTTTCTTGAAAAGATTTAGTAATAAAGTTATCGTATACCTAATTTACCGTTATAATTAAGTATTAACGAAATATTTCTTTTATTCGCCTTTTTTAAATATCGCCGTTATAGTTCCGATCTCGAATTAAATTAATAAATATATTAATTTCGTTATACCGCTGTATTAAATTATTATCATCAATTATATAATTTAACGTTACTTATTTTTTTCAATTTTATTTAACGAATTAAAACTAAACTTAAAACTTTTTTAATAAGTATTTTTTATTTTATATAAACATTTTAATATTTTAATTATTTCCGTTCTATTTATAAATCTAATAATAATTAAGATAATTAATTTAACTTTATTAATATAAATAAATTTTACCGAATTAGTATTATAATACTTAATTGTTATTAAAATTACTTAAATAACCGTTTTTTATATTTCTTAATTATTATTATTTTATAACCGATTTTTCTTATTAAATTTAAACTTAAAATTTTCTACTTTAAATACGTATTTTTTTCCCGGCATTACCTTTATTTTCGCTTAACAGTTTAATGAATATTTTTATCAGTTATTTTACGTTAAAACTTTCCGGTTAACTTACCTTTTTTTCCAGACACTATTATTTTTCTAAACGTTATATTAACTTTATTTAATTCTTTTTAGTTCTTTCGGATATTACCGCGTTAATAATCTTTATTTCTAATCGATAACGGCTTTACGTATATAAACGTTTTTATTCCGTTCGAAGTAATTAAAAAAATTTGAAAACCTTTTTCTGTAAAGTTAAATCGATTTTTTTAAATAAATTTATATTAAAATATTTTACGCCAAGCCTACTGTTCTAGGGTTTTCTATATCGGAATAAACGGTACTTCGAATATAATATAAAATAAATAAATGAAAATATTAATTTTACTAAAAAACGCAATGAGAAAATATTACTATATGGGTAATTATATTATATTTTTAAGCCTGTAATTCTATGTTTTACTAATTCTAGGTTACTTATTTTCGACTAGGGGAGAAAAGCAGCCAGATAGAGCTTTTAGCTTTTTTATTCTTATAATCTTAAAGCTATAAATTAAAGCGCTTTTAATTCTTTTAACGTTTTAATAATAAGTAACTATATTTACGGATAAATTAATTAATATACTTTTTAAAAATTTAAAGTCTTTATATTATTAATTATTACAATTCTTTGCTTTTAAAAATTATGAATTATATATTTTCTTTATATATAAATATTCAAGATTTAAATATAATAAAATTTAAATTCAGTATTTAATAAATATATTATATAATAATAAATAATAATATATAAATAATTCTATTTATATTTTTTTATAATTTATAATTATTAATTTATATATCGTAATATAAGATATACTAAACCGTATTAATTTTACTCTATGTAATAAAATATGAATTATTTAACTAATTATAAAATAAAGTTATATTTAAGATATTTTAATAATTCTTAATCTATTTAAAAGTTAATATATAAAAAAGAAAGTTTTAATTCTCTATATAAAAATTATTAAGATATTATATTTATAGAACGGATTTATTTTATTAATTGAATTATTTACGCATAAAAGTATTATATTAAATATTTATTTTTAGGTAATCGCGAGAACTTATAAGAACTCTTAAAAAGATACCGAGACTATAGCGTTTAATAAGAAACATTAACGGGTTATAAGATAGTACTTGTCTCGGAAATAGCATAAAATACAGGTATGGTATAATAAAGTAATTATAATAAAAAATAGATTTATCGAAATATGTAACGGTATTAGATAGGTTTAAATATTAGCGGTAAACGCCTAGGTTTTATAACATTTATTAAGTTTTACTTAAGAGATTATAAAATATTTATATTTAAATTCTATTATTTATATCTTAAAATCTAAAAGAATTAATATAAAAAACTTAATTACCTTTAATAAGATTAACTATTTAAGAAAGTTTATATATAAGAATTATTAAAATATAATAAATATATAATTAATTTTAATATTTTTTTATAATTAAATTATTTCTTAATTTAATTAATTTAAAACATTGATTTTTTCTTGAACTAATTAAAACTATTATGATAATTACATAATTTAAAATTAATTATACTAAAAAATTATAATTTTATAAACAGAATAATATTTCTATTTTATAAAAACGAATAGTCTTCTTAGAGGAAACGTAACCGTGGAATTAAATTAAATAAATGGATAAATTATGCTATCGGTTACTAAGTTTTACTAAACCTTAACCTTCTTACAGCCCCTATCGACGACTATTCTTAACGGAATTCAAAACGGTTTTCGTAATCCGGACCAGCCGGATAAATTATTATTCGTAGTTTTTTTTATATCGATTTAAAAGTTAAGTTTCGACGTTTTTAAATATGTTATCGTTATTTTTTAATTTTGCTAATAATATTTTTATAAGCCGGATATTTTTTAATATAAGTTTAAGTAAAAATCGATTATTTCCGTTATTTTAAATTAAATTATATCCGAAAATTAAAAATAAAAGCCGATTTTTTCTGAAAAATTATTAATATTAATAAAAATATTCATATATTTAGCCGATTATTTTATTTAAGTTAAGTAATATAATTAAAACCGTTTCCGTCGAGATTCCGGAAATATACAAGGTCGTTAAGTTCAAGCCGTAAGATTCCGGAAATATAAAGTATTAAAATTTTATATTTAAATTTAGCCGGTATATTTTAGTTATTTTAATTAATAAAAGTTTAATTTTTTTTTAAAAATAACTAAAGTTAAAGAAATAGTAAAATTAGCGAAAGGTTATAAAATAACTATTTTATACAGACTAAAGGTTTATTACGAAAAGCTTAATATTTTTTAAATTATTATTTAAGATCCCTATTATTAAATTAACTAAAGGGTATAAAATTTATTAAAGTCGAAATTTATCAGTATTACGTAATCGGCTTCGGGATAAAACTTTTCGCGACCGAAATATAATTTATCGTTATCGTAAAAATTATTAATAATTACCGTATTTAAAAATATTAAATAAAATATTTATCGTATTAATTATTAATATAATTTCTTTATAGTTTTATCTTAGCCTGGCTTAAATCTAACGATTTTATTTTAATATATAATTATAAATTTAAATAATAGCCTAATAACTTAATGGTCGCAAGCCTGGGTATCTTTTTTAATTGCAACAAGCTTAGGCACCCTATTTCGGTTAATTTTAAAAAACAGCTGGTTTAAATCCAGCTTGGGCTACCGTTTTTCTAGGTGACGCTAACTTAAAAAGAGCTAAACTAATTAGGGCTTCGGTTCCGCCACCGTGTCGGCGACAATTAAAGGGTGGTTAGGAACCAGTTACGATTAGGGGCGTTAGGAACTAATTAATTAATCGGGTGTATCTATCGTTAATTACCGTATTATATAACCCGTATTACGTTTTTCCGGCTTTTGGCCAAGAAAGGACGGTTTTTAAAGGGGTACTCCCCCGGTTACGTTTGTAAAACCAGTTTATGCATGTATTTAGTAAATAGATCAGCTCCCTGTATGTATGTATATAGCTAAATACCTTAATAGCACTTTACCTTATAAATTTAAATAAAGAATTTATAAACTTATTTTTATATAAGAAAATATTTATTTTATGCAAAATAAGGTAATTTTTAAAATTAATTAATAAATAAAAAAGCTCAGCTTTAATATTAAATAATACTTATCGAAAAAAAATATATAAAATGTAATATTATTTAAATATAATATTTAATACGTTAATATATTTACAAAATTTAAAAATTACTATTAAAACGAGAAATTAAAAATATAACTTAAAAAGATTTTGTATATAAAAGGATAAAAATAGTTTAAAGGTTTTAAATAAAATATTAATATAATTATAAACGAAAATAATTATATAAAAGTAAACCGCTTTTTTAATAAACTGATTTATAATCGAAAATATTAAATAATTAGTTTTTTAACCTTATAAGTTAAAATTTCTTATTTTAATAATTCCGATATTATTAATTGTTTTTAAAAATAATAATAGTAGATATTTATAAAGCTATAAGCAAGTTTTAAAATATTTTTAAGAATTAAATTCTTTTGTATTTATTGAAATAATTCTTACCCGTAATAAATTAATAAATCATATATTATTTCTTTATTTTATTCCGTATTAATTTTAAAAATATTTTATTAATTAATATAACACTTTTAAATCGTAATTATTTTAAAAGTTATGTACTAAGATAAGTTTTAAAGAATTTATAGTTAAATTTAAATTTAATTAAAATAAATACGAAATAATAAGTTTATTAAACTTTTATTATATGCAAGGTAAAGTGCCATTGTAATATCTAGCTATATACATATAAGCTGATCCGTTTATTACATATATATACATAAATAGTTCTATATAAACGCAACCGGGGAGCACCCCTTAAAAACCGTCCCTTTTTAACAAGGACCGGAAAAACGCAATGCAGGTTATGTAATACGACAACTAACGATAAGATACACCCGATTGATTAATTGGTTCCCAACGCCCCCAATCGTAACTGGTTCTAGAACCCCCAGCCACCCCTTAATTGTCGCCGACACGGTGGCGGGGCCGAAGCCCTAATTAGTCTAGTTCCTTTAGGCTGGCGCCACCTAGAGGAACGGTGGCCCAAGCTGGATTTGAACCAGCTGTCTTTTAAGATTAACCGAAACAGGGTGCCTAAGCCTGTCGCAATTAAAAGAGACCACACCCAGGTTTGCGACCACTGAGCCATTGGGCCAAACTTTTATTATATAAATTCTTTTTTAAAAATATTTCTTATAAATAATCTCGATGAAAAGAATATTTTATATAAATATTCGAAAATATTAGTTTATTTATTAATTTTAAAAACTTATTTTCTTTATAAAATAATATATAATAATATATTATTTTAATTTTTATTAAATAAATTTTCTATATAAGGTTATTAGGTATAAGCCGTATTATCCTGGCTAAGTTAAAGATATAAAGTAATTATATTAATAATTAATACAATAAATACTTTACTTAATATTTTCGAATACAGCAATTATTAATAGTTTTTACGGTAACGATAAATTATATTTCGGTCGCAAAAAACCTTATTCCGAAACTAATTACGTAATGCCAATAAGTTTCGACCTTAATAAACCTTATACCTTTTAACTTTACGATTTAACAGGGGGAATCTTAATAATTTAAAAAATATTAAGTTTTTCGCAATAAACCTTAAGTCCGTATAAAATAACTACTTTACAACCTTTCGCCAATCTTATAACAACCACCTTTTTTAACTTCGATTAATTTCAAAATATCTTTTTAAACCTTTATTAATTAAAATAACTAAAATATGCCGGCTAAATCCGAATATAAAATCTTAATACTCCGTATTTCCGGAATCTTAACGGAAACGGTTTTAATTAAATTACCTAACTTAAATAAAATAATCGGCTAAATAAAATATATCGATACCTCCGTCGATATTAATAATTTATCCGAAAAAAATCGGGTTTTATTTTTAATTTTAAAATACGATTTAATTTAAAACGGCAAAAATAATCGATTTTGGCGTAAATTTATACCAAAAAATATCCGGCTTATAAAAAAATTACTGGCAAAACTGGAAAATAACGATAACGGGCTTAAAAACGTCGAAGTTTAATTTTTAAATCGATATAAAAAAAATTACGAACGATAATTTATCCAGTTATTTCGGATTGCGAAAACCGTTTAAAATTCCGTTAAAAATAGTCGTTAATAGGGGTTTGTATAACTGGGTAATTTATAAGGTTAGGGTTTAGTAAAGCTTAGCAACCGATAATATAATCTATTTATTTATTTAATTTAGTTTTACGGTTACGTCTTCTTTAAGAAGAAAATAAATCTTCTATAAAAGTATTACTTTTCTATATATATCTTATAATTAATTAATAAATTTATATTAATAAAAAAGCTTTTTTTACTCCCTTTTTTATAAAGAAAACTTACTAATTAAGGAATTTAATAACCTAATAATAATATTATTAAATATTAAATCTACTTAGTAAAGTTATAAAATATATAAGATAATAAGTTAATCTGTATAAACTCTTTTATATTAATAAATAATATTATATAAAAAATTGTTAAAATTAAAATTTAAGATCTTAGTATACTTACGAAATATAATAATATAAAAAAAATCAATTTTTAAAATAACAGTTAATTATATATGTGTATATTAAATAAAAATAATAAAAATAAAAACTTAACTTTTAATGAATTAAAAATTTAATAAACCTTTTAAGTTTAATTTTAAAATTATAAAAATAAAATTAAATAATTAAAACAAATCGCATCGATAATTAAAACGTTATAATACCTCTAGTTAATATATTTAACTTTTAATTATTACGTAAAATAACCTTTATTTAATAATTAATAATCTATATGTATATATATATATATATATATATATAACGTACCATATAAGCGAACTATATATATAAGCGAACTGTACACTTTTTATACCTTGTAATAACTAATCCAAATCACTTAACCATAATAGATTTAATTGATTTAATTAACGGTATTTTTTTTCGCTAACTTTATTTATAGCTCTAAAATAAATATACGTATTATATTAAAATTTAATATTAACGCCATATTGTTATTCCTTCCTTTAAACCCCCATGCAACCGATTACCCCCTGACGTACCTAGGCTAATATTATCCTTATTTCGAAAGTATTAAAGTCGACCGACAAAAAAACGTTTACCGACCAATTTCCCTACCTATATACGCCAGTGTTTTTTATCCAGCTTTAATACGTAGAAGATATTTGCAAAATAAAAGGTAATAAAACTTTGTTAAAAAACGCGTTGTAAGACTACGGGGCAAGGCTATAGGGCTTATTAGGGCGCGTCGAAAGGTATATCGCAGGATTTGTCGGAGCAACAATTCGATCCTACGTATTAAAATGGTTAAAATAAACGTTTTCAATAAAAAAAACACTTACTATACGGGATAAATACGTTTTTCGGTTAGCAGAAATAATGGTGGCAAAAAAAATGCTGTTAATAACTATTAAAAGTAATTATCGCATATAGGTTGGCAGGAAGAAATAATAATATAACGTCCGTAATAAGCCTTAATATAATACGTATACTAGTTTAAAGCTGTAAATATAGTTAGCGATAAAAAATAAAGTTAATTTAAATTAATTAGATGTGTTATAGTTAAGTTATTTAGATTAGTTGTTACAAGGTGCCAAAAAGTGTACAGCTCGCTTATATGTACAGTTCGCTTTTATCGTACGTTATTTAAGTTTTAATATTTAATTTAAGTTTAAAATACGAAATAAGTATATTATAATTATAATATTAAATATTAAATTTAAATCTTTTAATGCTATACTAAGTAAATACTTTTATATTTAAATGAAGTTATATATCTCAAGTTTATTAATATTTATTTCTCACTTAATATCGACTTAAAAACTTTATTTATATAATATAAATAAATTTCGGCCCTGGAAAGTCTTATACCTTTTCTGATATAATAATAAAAACCTCTAAAAAAATAAATAATATAACATAAAAATGTTAAGTTTCGTACGGTAAATTTTTAGTTTATATAAAATAATTATTAAATAACTTTTTACGTCTAACGATAGTATAATTATTCGTATTTCTATTAGTTAAATTAATTTAAATATATCCGGTAAATTCGAATATAGACTATTACTATGATATATTTTTATATCATTTACTAAATTTATTTAGTTTATAATATCCGAGATTTATAAAATCTTAAAATAAATAAAAGTTATCTATATTTTCATTAGTTATTATATCATTTTTAACAAGTCTTTTAATTTATACGTATAAAAATAATCGATTTTTATTTTATAAACTTATTATAGAAAATGTCTAACTTACTAGAGAACTATTATTAAAATTAAATAATAATAATAAAACGTTTAAA
Organism: Monosporascus sp. CRB-8-3; assembly: GCA_004155055.1. Lineage (NCBI taxonomy): Eukaryota > Fungi > Ascomycota > Sordariomycetes > Xylariales > Monosporascus > Monosporascus sp. CRB-8-3. The sequence continues at coordinate 24,077 of QJNZ01000204.1, forward strand.
TACGTCGAAATTTAATTTTTAAAGCGATGAAATTAAATCCTTAGAAACTACAATTTATCCGGCTCTTTCTAATTAAAGAAAAGATTTATAATTTCGTTAGGAAATATTATTAGTAACAAAAGGAGATATTTTAAAATTGCTTTAAAATAAAACAGTTACGAAAGAAAATTAACTTTTATAACAGTTAGTAATTGAAATAGTATAATTTATATATTTATTTAATTAAGTTAGATAACTTTATTTTTTAAGAAGATTAATTATATAACAATAAAATCTTTAAAATGTTATAAATGTTTTTATTTATTTATTATAATTATTATTATAATAAATAATGACTTAATATTATAAATATCATCTTAATTAAATATTTTAACGCTAATAATCAACTATATATTTTAATTTTATTAAAATCTATTTTAATATTTACTATTAAACTCGTAGTAATATTATATATAACTTTTAATATAAATATATACTGAAAATATTTCGATAATAAAAGCCTATTTAATTAAAAAATTTAAAAGAAGACTAAGTTTGAATTAAACTATATGCTAAAGATACTATGATTTATTTATTTATAAATGTAGTATATTTAGCTATATAATTTTTAAGTTTATTTTATAATCGAATTTGATTTTTAAGCTATTTTTATTAAATATTAATTAAAAATTTATTATTGTATATTATATTCGTAAAAAGCTATTATAAAATATTTAATTTTAATTGTTATAATGATGAATTTAAAAATTTATTTAATAAAACTTTAAATTTTTTCCACACGTATTATATTATTAAGGTTTATAAATATATCCCCTAGTCTTTTATATAAGTTTTCTTATTTTTTATTAATATTTCTACGATATTCTTTAACTTGTTTATAAATTACTATTTTTAATTAACAAGTTTTTTCTTAAAAATACAATAGAAATACGTATTTAAAAACGAAGTAATTTTTTATGTATAAAAATTATATCGAGTTTTATTTATTTAGTAAATTACTAATATAACTACTAAAATTTAAATAATTTAATATAATTACAAGGTATATTTAGATTATTTTAAATCGAGTTTAGATTTTAAATATGTAATAAATAATAAAAAGGTTAAAATATCTTTAAATGTATACTATATAAAATTTGTAATTATTTTAATATATAATATAAATATATTTAATTTTATATATTGTTTTTAATAAATATTAATATAATAACAAAATCCTTTAAAACGGTATTTAATATAACTACTTCTATAAGTAAGTATATAATAAAAATAATAATTTTTTAAAGGTTTTAATTAAGATTAATTATCGTCGATATATTAACACCACTAAAGCTTTAAAAGTTAATATATTTTTAAGCTAGTATTATTTAAAAATCGATTTATTTACTTAAAAATTTATTAATTATTCTTTATCTTTTATTATAATAAATATTTTAAGCTTATATTAGAAAACGGGTTGTAATTCGGAATATCGCTATTGTTCTAATTAATCTAGGTTGTTCCCAGTTGCTGTCTATTATAGGTAGGAAGTAGTAAAAGAGCTAGGTCTGGGCTATATATATATATAAATAATAGGTCTGTCGCGCCCTCCCCTCCGTTACCTTAGAGACCCCCTATATCTAATTCCTTTAGCTATTATATATATCCTAATACGCCCTTATAGCTACAGGGATTTTTAAGGCCGTTAAAACTATTTACAGCTTTACCGGCGCCCTTAAGCCTTTAAAATTTTATTTTAACGTTTTTTTTATTAATAATCAGCGTAATAATTTTTAAAAAATTAATTATGCAAGGTCGTTAGGTTTAAGCCGTATTATCCAGGCTAAGCTAAAGATACGAAATAATTATACTAATAATTAATACGATAAATTATACCTCGGTTATAAAAAGCCTTATCCCGAAACCGACTATTACGTAATGCCGACAAGTTTCGACCTTGATAAACCTTATACCTTTTGGTTTTACGGTTTAGTAAAGGGAATTTTAGATAATAACTCAGAAAATATTAAGCTTTTCGCGGTAAACTTTAAATCCGTATAAAATAGTTATTTTATAACCTTTCGTTCATCTTACGATTTCTTTAATTTCGATTAATTTTAAGGTACCTTTTTAAATCTATATTAATTAAAATAACTAAAATATACTGGTTAAATCTGAATATAAAATCCTAATATTCCGTATTTCCGGAATTTTAACGAAAATAATCTTAATTAAATTATTCGACTTAAATAAAATAATCGGCCGAATAAAATATATTAACATTTTTATTAATATTAATAACTTTTCCTAAAAAAAATCGGGTTTTATTTTTAATTTTCGGATACGCTTTAAGTTAAAATAGCGGAAATAATTAATTTTTACGTAAATTTATATTAAAAAATATCCGGCTTATGGAAAAATTACTAGCAAAACTGGAAAATGGCGATAACGGGTTTAAAAACGTCGAAATTTAATTCTTGAATCGATATAAATTGAAAAATTACGAACGATAATTTGTCCGGCTATTCCGGATTACGAAAACCGTCCAGAATTCCGTTAAAAATGGTCGTCGATAAGGGCCTATATAACTGGGCAATCTATAAAAAGGTTAAGGTTTAATAAAACTTAATAACGGATAGCATAATCTATCCATTTGTTTAATTTGATTCTACGGTCACGTTTCCTTTAAGAAGATAAAAAATTAATTATATAAATCCTTTAAACGGTTAAAGATAAAATAAATTTCGTTTTAATAAATTTAACTTTCGTTTTTTTCGTTGCTTTTATTTTTTTTTTACTTTCGGATAATTTTTAACTTTATAATTATATTTATTATAATTAAAGTAAAACAATTTATTTTTTTATTTTATATAAGTTTAACATCTTAATCGTTAACGTTATTAACGTTATAACTTTATCCTTTTAATTAATTATTTATTTTTTTATTTCGAAATTTAGTTATAAAATTATTAAAAACTTAAATAACCGTTATAATCGGATATTAATAAAATATCCCTTTTATCCGTAATTTCCAACTAATAATACTTCTATATTTTTTATCCTAAATAATATAAAAAGAAATTTATAAATTAACGTTAATAAATATTTCGATTTCGTTATAACGGTAAGATTAAATATTTAAATTCGACGATATAATTAAACGTAAACGCTTTTTAAGGTTTTATCGAAAAATTTAAAATTCATTAAAAATATTTATTTATTAATCGATACTTTTAATTCCGTATAAACGTTTTAAAGTTTTAAATATATTTATATTTTTTATAAAAATTAATAATAATTATTATAAGATTTTTTTAACGTTAACGATAACGGTAACGGTTAATTCAATTTTGTTAATATAAATAAATTTCGCTAAATTATTATACCGATAATTAATCGTTATTAAAAGAATTTAACAAACCGTTTTTGATGTTTTTTATTTATTATTATTATGGAAATAATTTTTTTCGTTAAATTTAAAATCGAAATGTTTTTAATTTAAAGACGTCAATTTTTTTACGGCAACGTTATTTTCGTTTAATAATTTAATAAACGTGTTTATAAATTATTTTAAATTAAAATTAAATTATTCGTATTTTAATTATCCTAATTGTTTTTATTAAGGTTATTATTAAATTATAAATTTTTATTATTATTAATATATAATTAATCCTTTTTATTACCGAATTATAATATTTTTTCACCTTTTTTTTCTGGTAATTCTATTAAACGTTAATTACGTTAACGAATTTTTTCCGTTTAATATTCGGCCGTAATCCGTTACGTTTTATAAATGTTCTTTTTTCGAAATGATTTAAAAATATTTATAACTTTTTTTTTAGAACCGGGATTTTGAATTGCCGTTATTATTATATACATTTTTATTCCGAATTTCGTTTTTCTATTTTTTTATATTTATTACGCTTTTTTTAAAATAATGTTTTAAATTATATATAAAATAAATAATTTTAAATATTAAGAAATAAAAATTAAAAAATATAGTTATACTAAAAAACGGATTATAATTCGAAATATTATTAAAGTTTTAAAAAATTTAAATTCTTTTTAGTTATTATTTATTAAAAATAAAAAAATATAGCAAAATTAAAATTAAGTTATATATATATAAATAATATATTTCTCCCGCTTATCTTTCCGTTATTTTAAAAACCTTGCATACTTAATTCTTTTAACTATTTTATATATCTAAATATATTTTTATAATTAAAGGGATTTTTAAAACCGCTGAAACTATTTATAACTTTACCGGCCCCTTTAAATTTTTAATTTCTATTTTAAAATTTTTATTTATTAATAATTAATATAATACTTTTTAAAAAATTAATGATATAAATCCTTTAAATCGTTAAGGATAAAGTAAACTTAGTTTTAATAAACTTAATTTCTTTTTATCTATTATTTTCCGTTTTTTTTTCGAGTAATTTTTAAATTATAATTATATTTGTTATAATTAACATAAAATAATTTGCTCTTTTTATTTTATAAAAGCTTATTATTTTAATCGTTTACGTTATTAACGTTATAACTTGATTTTTATAATTTCTTTTTTTACTTTTTTTTTTGAAATTTAATAATAAAATTGTTAAAAAGTTACAAAATTATTATAATTAAATATTAACGAAATATCCCTTTTATCCGTAATTTTTAATTAATAACGTTTTTATATTTTTTATTCCGAATAATATTAAAAAGGTTTTTATTACTTAACGTTCATAAATATTTCGATTTCCTTATATCGGTAAATTAAACTATTAAACTTATCGATATAGTTAAATAAGCACGTTTTCCTAAGGTTTTATTGAAAAAACTATAATTAACTAAAAATATTCATTTATTAATTAATACTTTTAATTCCGTATAAACGTTTTAAAGTTTTAAATATATTTCTACTTTTTGTAAAATGGATAATAATTATTATAAAACTTTTTTTAACGTTAATACTAACGGTCTTAATTAATTTAATTTCGTTCATATAAATTAACTTTATTAAATTATTATTCCGATAATTAATTATTATTAAATCATTTATTAAACCGTTTTTTTATTAAATAAAATATTTTTTAATTCAAATACGTATTTCTTTTTTTTATAATAATATTATTTTCGTTTAATAATATAATAAATATTTTAATAAATTATTTTAAATTAAAAATTTAATTATATATATTTTTAATAATCGGTATTATTTTCGTTAATATTATTACTGAATAATAAATTTCTTTTCCCGGTTTTTTCGGCGGTCTTATTAAACGTTAATTACGCCTACAAACTTTTTCCGTTTAATATTCGGCCGTAATTTATTACGTTTTATAACCTTTTTTTTTCGAAATAATTCGAAAATATTTATAATGCCTTTTTTTAAGACCGGGATTTTTAATTACCATTATTATTATATCTCTTTTTATACCGAACTTAGTTTTTTTTATCTTTTTATATTTATTACATTTTTTTAAAACGGTATATCGAATTCTATATAAAATAGGTAATTTTAAATATTAAAATATTAAAAAACGGGTTATAATTCGAAATATCTCACCCTAAAAACCATTGATAGTTGCCTTATTCGAAGATACTGGGTAAAGTATTTATCGTGTTAATTATTAGAGTAATTACTTCGTATCTTTGGCTCAGCCTGGATAATACGGCTTGAACCTAACGACCCTGTATAATTCGGAATATCGTTAAGGTTTTAATTACTTTAAATTATTCCTAGTTGTTATTTATTATAAGTAAAAAGGTATAAAAAAGTTAGGTTTAAGTTATATATAACGTATTATACTACTTTGCAAACTAAACCATTTCGTAAGCCGCTTTTATTAATATATTTATTATCTAATTTTTATTAGTAATTATTTAATATTAATAATATGGAACGTTTTATAAAAAAATTTAAAATAAACCTGGCTATCCAGGTCAAAAAACGAAACCCGAAATTTAACTTTAAAAAATTATATTTTCTTTATAAAGTCCCCGAATTTACTTTAAAAACCCGATATTACGGTTAACGCGTCCGAACCGATATTTTATTTAATTTGCGAAAATTAACGCTAACCGAAAAAAAATTTATTACCGAACAGATCTTTAACTTAAATATACGAACGTTTTTTATTCGGTTTTAATATATTAAAAATATAACGAATTTATTATTAACCTAACGCATTATAATACGTATCGGAATTAACTAAGTATCGAAATTTGTTAAACGGTAAAAAAAACTTTAAATACGTTTAAATCGGAATATCGATTATTAATAAATATTATATAAAAATCCAGAAATATTTTACAAATAATTCGAACTTATTCGGGTTATTATCGTAAAATACGGTATTATAAAAAAAAGTATTTATAACTTTAATAAAACTGGATTTTTAATAAAGTTTCTTATGGTAATAGATATAATAATTATTAATACCGAAAAATATAAAAAGCTTAAATAAATTTAATAAAAAAATAAAAAATACATTATAATTATTTAAATTATTAATTCTTAAAATTAAGTTATACCGTTATTTATTATTATAACGGGAAAAAATTACTTAAAATTTTAATTCCGTAATAATTTATTATTAATAATGAATTAAAAAATTACATTAAATAATAATAACTAAATATCGAACGAATTAAATTTAAAATAGGTTTAATATTTCGATTAATATATTCGAATACGTACGAAAAAATCGAAACGTTTTTTTATTTTCAACGGTTACGAAAATTATTATTCGATAAAATTCGAAGAATATTACGTTAATTACGATATTATTATATTTTATATACCTGCGTGTTTTTTATATAAACTTTAACCTTTTAACGTATTTTATTTTTTTACTTTAAAATCCGTTTATTCGTTATATATCGAAAATTTAATACGATATTATTATATTTATATCGCCAAAAAAAGTTTTCTTGCCGGCTTTTATAACGCGTTTAAAGTTATTATAACGTCCGATAATATTAAATCCGGATTTACGAAAATTAACTTTATTTTATTCGATTTTAATTACGTTTTTTCTAAATTCGAATTTTTTTTAATTATATTTACCTTAATTGTTTCCCCGTTAACCTTTACCGGTTTTATTCGTTCCCTATTTACGAAAACCCTTAGAAATATTAAAAAAGCAATAAAATAAAAACGTTATTTATAAAAAAAAATTAAAAATTACCAAGGTAGCTTGCCGATAAAAATCGTTAAATCGGCGAATCTTTTAATAAAAAGTAACTTGTTACTTTTATACGAAATTACTTTTTTTCGAAAAAAAGTTACTTAATTGCGCAAAACGAATTACATCTTAAGCAAACGTCGAAGGACCAAAAATAAACGTCTTTAAAAAGGAAGGATACTTACTATATAAAAAGAATAAGCTTTTTTAGCCGAAAAGGAAAAGGATAGTAAAAAAATACAGCTTATAACGGCTAAAGGTAATTATCGTAAAAAGGTTGTAACGAAAAAACGGAAATATGGTATTTGCGGTAAGTCCGGATATAATGCGCATACTTGTAATAAAGCTGTAAAGACGTTTAGCGAAAAAGAATCCGATTAATTTATGTTATTTTAATATGTTATAGTTAATTAATTTAAATTTTTTGTCGCGAAGTGCCGAAAAACGGCTTACCAGGTAGTTTAGTTCGCAAAGTAATGTAATACGTTATATAAATAATAAATCTATCGCGCTTATTTCTTTATTATCTTAAGGACCCTTTATATTTAATTCCTTTAATTATTACATATATTTTAACAGTTTATAATATTTAATATAAATATAAATATATATATGTATTAGCTTAATTAAATTAATATAATATATATTAAATAAAAAGTATTTTAATATATTCTTTTATATACATTATTAAGTTATTATATCTATAAATAAAACGTTCTTTTAAAAACGTTATCTTTTTAAAAATAATATATAAATAAATTAAAGAGAGTTTTTAATAAAATAATATTCGAAGATTATATATATAATTAAATTAATTAATTTTTAAACCCTGATATTAAACTTAGTTAATACCGATATAATAAGATACCGAAATTTAAAAAATAACTTATTCTTAAATGAACTTTATATAAAAATCGAAAGGTTAAAATGAATTTATATTAATTATTTTTTAAGCTTAAATATATTAGATATTTTAAAATAATAGTGATTAAAAATTATATAAACTCGTACTTAATAATCTATTAAAATCTTATTAAAATATGATTTATATTATTTTAATAAATAAGTAACTAAGACTTATTTAAATTCTTTAATTATTAATATATAACTTACCTATATTAATTTAATAATTTTATTATATAAATTTTTCGTACGTAAGTAACCTTTTTATAATTTATTATAAAAATATTGATTTATATTAAAAACTAAATTTTTCTTATTTAATATATTATAACCTACCTAGTTAGTTAATAAGTTTTACCTTTTTTAAATAGGTTTATAATTTATAAAAGTTATTTTTATATAATATTACGTGTTATTATGCAGCCTAGATTAAAAAGCATATAAATATCGAATGTCGTTATTACTACTCTTAATTTGCCATTTTATAAAAGGAGATATCTAAAGAGGTAGTAAAAATGTGTAGGGTAGCTATAAAAAATAAATCCCCTGAATTACGTTTATAGTTAATATTAGATAACTGTTTAAGGTACGAATTTAATATAGAAAACGCCTTTTTTACGGTACTCTTGTATTTACCTTTCCTTATTAAAATCAGGCCTTATTTTAGCGGTTATAACTACGCTTATAGCGCAGCTGTAATTAAGTACTTTTAAGTCTTCCGTTAACGTAATAAAAAAACATATAAAAATAATAAAACCGTTAAAATAGAACCTAATAAAAAGTTATAATTTTTTAAATTCGTTTTCGATAATTAAATATAAATTTTTTAAATAAAATAATAATACTAAATAATTAAAAAAAACGGAAAATCCAGTTATATATATCTTCATAATAGCCTTTTAACTATATATATAACTTTTATATTAAAATTAATTTAATAAAAACATTAAGAAAATAAATCGAAATTTTCGTTTTTTATAAATTATTTAACCGTAATATTTTTATAAGATAAAGTGCTATTAAAGTATATAGCTATATATATATATATATATATATAAATAGTTCTGTATAAATATAACCGGGAAGTATCTTTTTAAAAATAGTCCCTTTTTAATTAAAGGACGGAAAAACGTAATTGGGGTTATTAATACGGTAATAAATAAGTAATACGTATATAATTAATTTAATTGGTTAGTTCCCAGAGCTCCTAACCTCCCCGGTTATCGCCGATACGGTAACAGGGTCGAAGCCTTAATTAGTCGGCTCCTTTAAGCTGGCGGTACCTAGAAAAACGGTAGCCTAAGCTAGATTTAAACTAATTATTTATTACGATTAATTAAAGCAAGGTGCCTAAGCCTGTATTAATTAAAAGTGTTACGGCGCTAATCGTCTCTTAAGGCTGGGTAAAGTATTTTGTTATTATATAAAGAAAGGAAAGGAAAATCTATCTAGGAGGTGCGAAGCACCTCTATATATATAGCGTATTGGTGGCGGTTTGGTAGCTTAAATTAGCCGTATAATATGTACCGTAATAATAACTTCCTTTTCTTAAAGTAATCATTTTTAACTGCTTAAAAAAGAAAATTTAAAATAAATAACCAGTTCCGGATTCGAACTTTGGTTGTTATATAGTATATTAAATATCCTAATCCGTTAAAGAGGTATTATAATAAGTGCGTATTAAGGTCGATATAAGGCCGTAACGGAAATACCGTTCCGGGCCGGTAAATATAATATTAACTCCGGTCCGGGATAATAATAATATCGTTTCGGCAGCAAGTTTGTTTACTAGTTAGGCGAAAATTCTGTTACTTTTTTTTACCGTTTTCGTAATATAAATCCAAGAGTTTTTTTTTAAGTTTTTTATTTTTTTATTTTGTTTTTAAAATACCGTAATAATAATATATTACTATTATTTTATCCGTTTCGTATTTTTATATCGTTAATTCGTTATTATTATTATTTAATAACTTAAAACCTTTTTTATATTATTATAACGATATTTTTCTCATTTTTATATTACGTACATAAATTTGATATATGTTCGTTACTTTTACATAATTTATTTCCGTAATATTATATTAAATTATAGGCTTATTATTAGCTCGTTATTTGTTCTCCGTTATCGTTTTACGTTTATTATAACAGAAAGATATACGTTATATATTAATAAATAAAAAATTTACCTATTTATAAATTAATGCGTTACGTTATTAATATATTAATTGCGCGTTATTTAACCGGCGAAAAAAGTTTAAATGGATTTTTTAAATTTTAAGACTTTGTTAAAATAAATTACGTTTTATTTTAACGATGACCGAGATGCCGAGGGCAACCAAATATATAAATATAATAATAATTTCCATACGGAAATCTATAACGCGGTATTACGGCTATAAATTACCTTTAAGGTAATTAAAAAAAAAATATACCGTTTTGCCCTCGGTATAACGGGCGTTAAAAAAAGATTTACTTTATTTTAAATATATCGTTATATTATTAATTTGGCGTAAAGAAACCCCGTTAATTATTTTTCGTAAATAATTACTTATCGTACTTTAATATAAATATATTACTTTTATCCTGCCGGTAACGCCGTAAATATATTATTAAAAATACGTTACGTTATTACGTCGTTAATAAGTTAATATTAAACCGACATTTTAATTTACCGCTTAAAAAAAGGTAATTAAATACCGTTTAATCCCCGGTAATAAAGGTTATTCCAAGGAGGGACGGTTTTTAGGGGGTGCTCCCCGGTCGCATTTGTGAAAACCAGTTATGCATGTACTTAGTGAATGGATCAGCTCCCTGTATGTATATATATAGCTAGATACCTCAATAGCACTTTACCTTGAATAAAGGTTATTAAGTATAGGCGTTAATTAAGCGTATTTTTCGAAACGAAATAACTACCGTTATTTTTGTTAATATAAATCCCGTTTAGGCGGCCGTCGATATAATAACGTTCCATTTTATTTTCGACTATTTTAAATATTATTACGCTATTATTTTACCCTATTTTTATTAGAAATTAAGCCGTAATATTATTATATCATCGTTATATTAATATACCGTAAATTAACTACTTATAAAAAAACTCCGGTATTTATAATATATAAATATTTATAATTTCTTTTTATATTTTAATCTATAAATATATTTATCGTAATATTACCGCAACGTTAACTTAATTAAATGTTTATATTTTCTTTACGTTTTCTTTATACTGTTTTTTATATATATTAATTATCCTAATAATTCCCTGTATTATTATTATAATTATCATTTTTTATAAAAGTTTAAATTAATTAAGTAATTTAAATTTATTAAAGTTATTCTTATAAAATTTTATTATATCAAAATTATAACTTTTAAAATTTTTAACCGGTTTTTAAATAGGACGATACGGATATAACTATTTACCGCAATATTAAAAACTTTATATAATATTTTTAAAACTAAATTTTTTTTAAAAATATTATTTAATATTATTTTAATCCTTTACGTTCGTTACGATAATACTTTACGCATATATATTGCAATTTTCGTTAATTACATTTTGCCTTAATAAACTTAATTTACAAAGTTAAATTAAGGATATATAAAAAATTAAAAATAACTTATAACATATTAATAACTATACGATAATAACGTAAAAATATACCTTAATAACGTTAAAAGGGTTTATATATTTATTATTAAGCTTTTCGTTAAATTTTCCCGATTTTATATATTACATATTTATCTATACTCGTTTTCTTTTAATAAACGTATTAACGTTAAAACGATATCGGTTAATTTATTTTTTATAACGATTTTATAATTTTATTATTAAGGCTTTAACCCGTTTAAGTATTCGTTTTAATTTGTTCGCATAATATATAATATTATTAAATTCTTTCTATTACGCCACCATTTTAAAAACGTTAGAAAAACGTAACGGTTCCGTTCCTATAAGAAAATAAAAACTGTAATTAACGAAAAAAAAAAATATTAATAATTTCCGATATATAATTATTATTAACAAATTCGATTAAAAGAAATTAATTTATTTAATCGTTTTAATAAAAAAAATCTTTTAAAATATTATTTTATTATTACGTTAATTGTTTTCATCTAGCTATTATTTTAACGATAATACGTAATTAATACGCGTAATGTTACGCCTAATTATCAGTTAAACTTTTTTTTAAAAATAAAACAAATTATATATCTTAATCGAATATTATCGTAATTAATATGTTATATAAACGATATACGTTAAAGATAAAAATATTAACGAAAGTATTTATTAACGTATTTATTACGGTTACGAAATAACGTATTTTTATAACGCGGTTAATTATCACGAAAATATATTTATAAATATATCCTAACTTTTTATAAAACGGAAAAAAACCAACGTAATTTATAAAAATATCGTTTTATAAACGAAACGGTACTTATAAAAAGTCGAAAAGACTATTTAACGAAAATTTCAAAGTTTTAATATAATAATAAAAATAATAACTTTATATAAACGTAATTATATCTCGGAATAAACGAAATTAATAATAATTCCGTTATAATAAATCGTACGTTTTAAAACGATTAATGTATTCCGTAAATATTACGTTATAATTATAGTAAATTATATCAAATTTAAAAAACGTTATTATTAAATATAAATAATTTATTTCGGATATAAATACGTTTTTATATTACGTTATAATCGACCTTTATAACTTTAAACTTTTTATAGATAATTTATTTAAAACGTTTATAGGTTAAGTTAATTAACGTCGTTAATATATGGTTAGCCAGCTATAATAATTTATAAACGTTATCGATAAATATATTTAGCGGCTAACTAATATCTATAACGTACGCCTTTAAAAAAGGTCCCTATCGGTTAAGTAAAAGTATTATCCGGTATTTATACGTTATTTTATCGTTTCATACGGTGTTCCGATCCGTTAATTTAACGCTAGGTTAATAAGATAAAACGTTAAGGACAGTATTTTTCGCGTTAAGTCAGTAAATTATTTAAAAACGGAAATTATTAAAAAATTTAAATTAACTGATTTAATGTTAATTTAAAAACTTTATAATAACGAAATAATATAAGTTTTTATAATCGGTAATAGTTTTTATTAATTTTTCGGTATTTTAAAATTCCGGGCGTTATTTTTCGAACGTTTTAATAATAATTAACAGTTTTTTATCGTTAAATTCGTAATTACATTTTATTAAGTTATATTTAACCGAAAAAAAGGCGACAGGCCGTAAAATACCTTACGTATCGTATTACGACAGGATTTCTTTTAAAATTTAGTTAAAAACGTTAATTTTTAAAACTATACGTTGCTGGGAGTTGTAATAAGATAATAACGGCGTTATTAAAAAGGTGTTTTTTAGCTGCCGGAACGCGTTTATAGTTTTTATCCATAACGATTTAATTTATTTGGTTTTGTTTATTAAAATGGTAAGGGGTTTAGCAATTAACGAAAAGATCTTTATAAATCGGCGATAAAAGTTTACGAAACTAAGAAAACGTTATAATCTTTTCAGTATATTAAGGGGTTTTTATTATTAAATAACTTTTATTTTATCGGGGTTTATAACGATATTATCGGTAAAGATTATTAAATTTATATTTTCGAATATTTATCGTTAGTTTTATGTTGGTAAGATAACGTAATATTTTACGTATATAACCTTTATGCTTTTTTTTATTTTTATTATAAATTAGAATGTCGTTAAGGTAAGCTGTAACGTATTTATTTAAAAGGTTAAATAAGGTATAATTAATATAATATTAAAACAAGTTTAAGGTACCGGTTATGTTAAAATTTGTTATAAAATATTTAAATAAACCGAATTAAGTAATAAAAATTATTTTTTATTTATTTTTAAAGACGATACGTAAGTAATTAAACGTTATGACGATATCGAACTTGGTAAATATACGTAACGAATAAAAGGTATTTAAAAATTTACGAATTATAGGAATAAATTAACGGTTTTTTACCGTAAAGTTATTAAGGTTACGATAATTAATATGCAAGGTCGTTAGGTTCAAGCCGTATTATCTAGGCTGAACTAAAGATACGAAATAATTATATTAATAATTAATACGATAAATATTTTACCTACTATTTTCGAACACGGCAATTATTAATGGTTTTTACAGTAATAATAAATTGTACGCTTTAGTTACGAAAAGCTTTATCCCGAAACCGATTGCGTAATGCCGACAAGCTTCGACCCTGATAAACCTTATACTTTCTGGCTGGTTCGGTAAAGGGAATCTCCTGGAATATAATAACTTAGGAAATGTTAAATTTTTCGCGGTAAACCTTAAGTCAGTATAAAATGGCTGCTTTGCGACTTTTTGCCAATTTTACGATTTTAACTTCGATCGATCTTACGATACTTTTTCGAATCCCTATTAATTAAAATAACTAAAATATACCGGGCAATTCCTATTATAAAATACCGGTATTTCGTAACTGTAAAGTCTTTATAAAAAACGTTTTTTTTAAAATTCATAAGCTTAACAAAATTTTAGGACAAATTAAAAATATCGATATTTCCGTCGATTTAACCGATTTTTCCTAAAAAAATCAGATTTTACTTTTAATTTTTAAATACGATTTAATTTATATAAATAAAAGTAATTAAAAGTTGGACGATTTTATAATAGAAAATATCGACCGTATAAAAAAACTGTTAAAAAAGCTGGATATAAGCAGCAAAAGGTTTAAAAACTTCGAAGTTTAACTTTTGGTTCGATATAAAGAAAATTACGAACGATAATTTATCCGGTTATTCCGGATTGCGAAAACCGTCTAGAATTCGGTTAAAAATAATTATCGATAAGGGCATAAGAGGGCAGTCTGTAAGAAAGTTAGGGCTTGGTAAAGCTTAGCAACCGATACCATAATCTATCCATTTGTTTAATTTTGTTCCACGGTTACGTCTCCTCTAGGGAGAACGGTAATTAATATAAATACGTATTTTACTTTTTAATTCTTTTGTAAGTAAAATAAACGTTGCCGTAAAAAACCTATTAAGTTAAATAAAAAAAATTTAAATAATCGTCGATATATTTCTGTACCGTTAGAAATTCGTACGGGGATATAACCCGTACGTAATTATATAATAACGTTTAGCCTGGAAATAATTTGATTTTATAGTCGAAGGGCTGGTATAGCACTAATACGTTAGCGTTATTAAGTATAAACGTTTTTGCTAAATTATAATATTCGGGCGGTAGCTTTTTTAAAATTTTGATTATCGTTATAAGTGGCTTGCCGTTAAGGTATTTCTATATATTTTTTTTGTTATACGGTAAAGTTAAAACGTTTTAATTATTTAGTTATAAAAATGTATAATTTAAAAAGGATAATATTTAGATCGACGTTATTATCTTATATAAAAATATTACGAAAAATTACGTTAAATGTTAACGATATTATTTCATTAACGGTAAGCGGTTATAATAATAATATAATAAAGTTTCGTAAGGTATTTATAAAAGTAAGAAATTTCGTTAGGGGTATAGAATTAACTATAACGTTTTTTATATAATAAAACGTTAGAAAGTTAGTGGCATAGAACGAATATATTTCGATTGTAAAATTAAAAGGTTAAGGGAAAAAGTTTGTTAAAGGCGTTAAAAAAGGAAATTCCGATATCGTTTTATAATTGATATATATAGCTCTTACCGTTTAATCGATCGACGGGTTATACTTACGAAATTAAAGTTATCCGAAAATGATATTAAGGCCGTTTAAAGATTAAAAATAAAAAGTAATTTTTTCTGTAATAAAATTTATTTAAAACTGTAATATATATATAAAGGTAATAAAACCGGTTACGGTATTATCCGGTAATTTAATTTAATAAAGTTAAAAAATATGGTAAAAAAAAGGTTATTTTAACGTACGAAATTATTATTAAAAAATTTTATTCGTAAATAATCGTAATTAATTATAATTTATACCGGTAATATGGCCCAATAGCTCAGTAGTCGCGAGCCTAGGTGTCTTTTTTAATTACGACAGGCTTAGGTACCCTGTTGCGGTTAGGCGCAAAAAACAGTTGGTTCAAATCTAGCTTAGGCCGCCGTTCCTTTAGGTAACGCCAGCCTAAAGAAGCTAGACCATGGGGCTTCGGCTCCGCCACCGTGTTGGCGACAATTGAGGGGTGGCTGGGAACCAGTTACGATTGGGGGCGCTAGGAACCAATTAATTAATCGGGTGTATCTTATCGTCAGTTGCCGTATTACATAACCTGCATTGCGTTTTTTTATCCGGCCTACCAAGGGGTACGGTTTTTTCGGAGGTGCTTTCCGGTCGCGCTGTATAATCCTTTGTGTACGTACTTAGTAGATGGATCAGCTTCCTGTATATAGCTAGCTAGATACCTTAATGGCACTTTACCTTACATACCGGTAATATAATATTGCCGTTAAGTAATAAATAAAATGAAAATTAAAAAAATATATTACGATTTATAAAACGTATATATAGGTTTTTATTATTTCGATAACTTAACGGAAGTTTTTAATTTCAATTTAACTTAAAGGTTAGTTTTTTTCTTAATACAATTTACTACCGTTATAGGAATACGTTAATACCGTTATATTCGCGTAAACCGGTTACGGCCAGCGGTTAAGGTAAATAAAAAAAAGATTTTTTTCCGTAATATATATAAAAATTAAATTTACGCTGCCGTTAGTTTTTTTTTCGCTTAACGGGCCGTAAAAGCTATTTCCTTTAGTTATAACTATATTTAATTATATAAGTTTTGGAACTGGCGTTACGGAGGTATTATTTTAGCGTTATAATATTAAGATATTATTTACCGCATATTTTGCCATACGTTTACGAAAAAAGCGGTTTATTATATTATTAGAAAGTTTTTTTAAAAAACGTATTTAAATTACGTTATTTTTAAAGTTAGGACGTTATATTTACGGTACGAATATTTCTTAAAGCGTTTTATTAATTTTTATTATAATGTAATAATAAATAAGGCTAACGGTTAACGGTTTTCATTAACTAGGCGTATAAAGTAACTAATAAAATCGACAAACGCTATTAAGCCTTACTTTAATTCCTGGAAATCTTTATAAATTTACGCTAATATATTAACGGTAATATAAATTTAATCGAAAAATAATAACATATTATCGACGTCGCGCCTGTTATAAGATTACGTTATAAAGTTTAAAAATTATATTATTATATTATTAATTCTTTTGCATAACGTTATATATAAGTACTCCGGACGCATAAATATTCCGGACGGTTTTTGGCATATTTTAACTACCGAATTTTAATTAATTATTTTTTAATATTAATAATATAGAACGGCTTACAACAAAAGTGAAAATAAATTTAACCGTTTAAAATAAAAAATGAAACCCGAAATTTAATTATACGATATTTAATTTTATATATAAAGTCGTAAAATTTATTTTATATAAACGATATACCGGTATACCTTTTTATAGTAACTATATACCTAAATCGCGAAAATTAACGTTAACCGGAAAAAAATTAATTATTAACCGAATTTTCGACTTAAATAGATAAACGTTTCCTATCCGGCTTTAATATATTAAAAATATAACTAATATATTAGTTATTTAACGCGTTTTAATACGTATCGGAATTGACTAAACGTCGAACTTTATTAAATAGTAAAAAAACTCCAAACGCGTTTAAATTAGAAAATCGATTATTAACGAATATTATGTAAAAATTTAAAAATATTTCGTAAATAATTCGAACTTATTCCGGTTATTATCGTAAAATACGATATTACAAAAAAAAATATTTACAATTTCGACAAAACTAGATTTTTAATAAGGTTTTTTATAATAACGGGTATAATAATTACTAATACCGAAAAACCTAAAAAATTTAAATAAACTTAATAAAAAAATAAAAAATAGGTTATAATTATCCAGGCCGTTAATTCCTAAAATTAAGCTATACCGCCATTTATTATTATTATAAAGAAAAATTATTTGAAATTTTAATACCGTAATAATTTATTATTAATAACAGATTAAAAAATTATATTAAATAATAATAATTAAATAACAAATAAATTAAGTTTAAAATAAATCCAACATTTTAATAAATATATTCGGATACGTATAAAAAAATCGAAACATTTTTTTATCCTTAACGGTTACGAAAATTATTATTTAATAAAATTCGAAAAGTATTACGTTAATTACGATATTATTACGTTTTATATATTCGCATATTTTTCGTATAAATTTTAACTTTTTAATATATTTTATTTTTTTATTTTAAAACGTATTTATTCGTTATATATCGAAAACCAAATATGACGTTATTTTACCTATATTATTAAAAAGGATTTTCTCGCCGGTTTTTACGACGCGTTTAAAGTTACTATAATATCCGATAATATTAAATCTAAATTTACGAAAACTGGCTTTATTCTATTTAATGTTAATAATGTTTTTTCCAAACTCGAAATTCCTTTAGTTATATTTACGTTAACTGTTTCCCCGTTAACCTTTGCCGGTTTTACTTTTCCGCTTACGAAAACCTTTAAAAATATCCGTAAAATAATAAAATAAAAACGTTATTTATAAAAAAAAATCAAAAATTATTAAGGTAGCTCGCCGACAAAAATATTTAAATCGGTTAATCTTATAACAAAAAGTTACGTATTGCTTTTATATAAAACCGTTTTTTTTTTCAGGAAGAAAATATCCAATTACGCGAAACGAATTATATTTTAAGCAAACGTCGAAAAACCAAAAATAAACGTTTTCAAAAAAAAAAAATACTTACTATACAAAAAGGATAAGCTCTTCTAGCTCAAAAAGAAAAAGGTAGTAAAAAAATACAGCTAACAGCAACTGGAAAAGGTCGTCGCAAAAAAATTAAGATAAAAGAACGGAAATGTAACGTTTATAACAAACCCGGATATAATACGCGTACTTGTAAAAAAAGCTGTAAAAACGTTTAACGAAAAAAAATCCGATTAATTTAAATCAATACGATATATTATTGTTAAGTTATTTAAATTTATTATTACGAGGTGCCAAAAACCGTTCGGAGTACTTGTACGTCCGGAGTACTTATATAAAACGTTATACATAAATAAATATCGTCTTAAAATTTTTAATCGGCGTATATAATACGGGTAACTGGTAATAAATAAACGCTTTAATTTATCGTAAATTTTAAACGTATTAAAAATCGTTAATTAATATATATTTTTAATAAGTTATTAAATTGTTTACGTTCTTTTTATAAATTAAAGGTTTTAAATTACGTAAACGTTAATTTTCCTTTACGGTTATAACAGTTTAAAGAATTAATAAAATAAATTACGGGCCCGTTAAAGATCAAGTTAATAAAAATTACGGGATTTAAAGGTTAAAATTATATAACGTAAAATTATTAAAGTTAAATCCCGTTAAATTTATGAATATATTATAATAAGCCATAAATCGTTACAACGATAATTTTGCAGTAATAAAACGTTATCGTAATTCGGCGTTTTCGAATGTAATTTACCGTTTTTATTAAAATAATTATTTTATAATCGTTAATTATTTACGGAATTATCAATTATTATATATTATTTATTATGTTTAAAAAAATGTTTTTTTATAATTACGATATATTTCGTAATATATTTTATTTGTAATATAAATACCGGTAATTATATTTAAAGGTTATAAATATATTTTTAAGAATTTTTTAAATTATTTATTAATTTCGAAAAGTTAATTTAACGGCGTAAAATTATATACGAATCGTATTATAATAATAATTAAATAAGGAAATTTATAAAAAAATATTTAAAAATTCGAAGTTATAATAAAGGTATTATGCTGTTATTTTGCTTTTATTTAAGGGCCGGAATATTAACGTCCGTAATATTATTTAAAGTTAAAATATTTAAGGAAATTATAACGAGGTTATAATATATTAATAACGAATTTAGGGTTTTACGAAATCTAGGTTAAAGTAATACTACACCGGGTTATTATAAAGTTTGTTTTAAAAGATGTAATAAATTATTATGGCGTTAATTGTTTTTTAAGGTTAAGTAAAATATTTTGTTATTATAAAAAAAAAGGAAAGGATAATTTATTTAAAAGCTGCGAAGCATTTTTATATATATAACGTATTGGTAGCGGTTTGGTAGCTTAGATCAGCCGCATAGTGTATACCGTAACAAAAAGAGACACCTAGGTTCGTAACTATTAAGCGATTAGGCCGTAATGTGTTTATAATTATAATGTAATATTTATAACTTATTCGGTTAAAAAAATATTTTAATAAATCTTTCCTATATTAAATTATTTTTATAATATCTATAATAAAATATTACAACCGGTAATTATTACGTCGTAATAAAAACACATTTTAATAAATTAAATTTAGAATTTTTTTATTAACGTATTATATAAGCGAACGGCCCAAATAAGCGAGCGGACCGTTTTTTTGGCATTTTGCGATAACGAATTGAAATAAATTAACTATAACGTAATAAATTAATTTAAATTAATTAGATTCCTCGTCGCTAGACGTCTTTATAACCTTTTTATAAGTGCGTGCATTATGTCCGGGTTTGCCGTAAATATTATATTTCCGTTTTTTCGTCCGAATTTTCTTACGATAATTACTTTCGGCTTTTACTAGCTGTAATTACTTACTATTACTTTTTTTTTTAGTTATAAGAGTTTATGCCTTTTTTACAGTAAGTGTTTTTTTTTCCTGGAAACGTATATTTTTAGTTTTCTGGCGTTTACTAAAAACGTGGTTCGTTTTGCGAAAGTAACCGTTTTTTTTCCGAAAAAGAGCGTTTTCGTATAAAAGTATCAGGTTACTTTTTGTTAAAAAATTAACCGATTTAAATATCTTTGTCGGCGAATTACCTTAATAATTTCTGATCCTTTTTTATAAATAACGTTTTTGTTAAGTTATTTTAATAATATTTTTAGGAGTTTTCGCAGGTAGGGAAATAACGGAGTTGGTAAAAATAAATAAAAAGACAGTTGGTGTAGGTATAATTAAAACTTTTAATTTAAAAAGAACGTGATTAGGATTAAATAGAATAAGTTCCGTTTTTATAAATCCGGATTTGATATTATCGGTTGTTATAGTAGTTTTAAATACGTTATAAAAGCCGGCGATAAAATCTTCTTTAGTAATATAAGTAACGTAACGTCGTATAAAACTTTTAATATATAGCGAATAAGCGCGTTTTAATACGGAAAAATAAGATACGTCGAAAGGTTAAAGCCGATAGAAGGAATAAGTAAATATATAAAATGTGATAATATTATTGGTTTTGCAGTAATTTTCGAATTCGATCGAATAGTGGTTTTCGTGACCGTCGAGGATAAGGAGACGTTTCGAGCTTTTAATATACGTTTTAATATATTTATCAAAATGTTTAATTTATTTTAAACTTAATTTATTTATCGTCCAGCCGTTTTTGCTTATAGTAATCTTTTAGTTAGGTAAAAATGGGTTATCGGCGAACCAGCGAAAAAAGTAATTTTTCCTGGTAAGGATAATAAATAAGGATAAGGCCCAGTTTTAAAAGTTAACAGCTTGTATTATTATAAATTATTTCCGATTTCCTTACTAGGCCTATTTAAGTTTTTTACGTTTTTCGGTATTTGTAATTATTATGTTTATTATTATAAAAAAATTTATTAAAAAATTTATTTTATCGAAATTATAGATATTTTTTTCCGTAATACCGTATTTCGTAATTATAACCCGAATAAGCTTAAATTATTTACGAAATACCTTTAGATTTTCGTATAAAACTTTTTAGTAATTTATTTTTCGATTTAAACGCGTTTTAAATTTTTTTTACCGTTTAATAAAGTTAGACATTTAATTAATCCCGATACGTATTGCGATACGTTAAGTAAGTAACAAATTCGTTATATCTTTAATATATTAAAGCCGAATAAGAAACGTTTACGTATTTAAGTTAAGGATTTATTCGATAATTAATTTTTTTTCGGTCGGCGTTAATTTTCGCGAATTAGGGATAATGTCGGTTCGGGCGCGTTTACCGCAATATCGGGTTTTTAAGGTAATTTCGGCAATATCGTATATAGAATTAAGTTTTTTATAACTAAGTTTTTGATTTTATTTCTTAGCCTAAACGGCTAGGTTTATTTTAGATTTTTTTATAAAACGTTCCATAATATTAATGTTAAGAAATATATAAATCAAGTTAAAAACCTAGAAAGTTAAGAAATTTAGTCCGTTCGTTTATTTAGGCCGTTCATTTATATGGTACGTTATTATAACGTAATAACGATAATCTGAATAATTATAAAAATTATATATATATTAACTTTTATTCGAAATGTATATAAGGTATTACATTTATCGTCCTTAAATTAATTACGTAATAACTGTTTTATTTAAATCTTTTAATTTTTAAAAAAAAAAATTAGGAATTTAATATAAGTATTGAAAATAAACCCATTTTTCTATAACTTAAACTTAGGCCTTCTTAGTTCGATAAGGGAATATGTAAATTAATTAGTTAATTTTAGTGGTTTGGGGTAGTATATAAAAATACATCAAAAATAGAGACGAGCTAGCGGTGGCGTGAGCTAGCTGAGGTAATATTTACCGAGGACAACGTTATGAGTTATCTTATCGGCTCTCCTGTCACCCGAATTTCCAGGCTGACTAATCCATCAACCCCGCCTTACTCCAACTCCCACCGGTTCTGGCCCAGATCAACCAACCTAACCCTTTTTACAACCTGATCTCTACCCTTGTTGCCTCGGTCGTGCGCCCGATCCTACGTTGGCCTTGCTGCTGCCTGTTATTACGGCCATTTTTATCGCCTGCCGTCACCTGCCGCCCCCGGCGCCCTGGCAGCTGGCGGTAGCCTCACTTTTACGCCCACTGCTGACGTCAGCGACGAGGCTGGGGTTACGATCGCACCAAGGCTGTGCCCGCGTTGGATGAGAATATAAATGGGGTGGAGCATGCATACGAGGATGCTCCCTAAGACGACAATGGGATCATTTCCCATTCATTTGAGGGCTAATTAAATGGGCTAATCGATCAAGAGGAGCAAGGGGCGGTGAAGGAGTCCCAGGCACTTAGCTGTGTCGAGGTTGCAAGCGGGTAACTGCACCAATTTGAACCAGTTGTCGCAGATCTCGAGATATCCCTGGAATCCACCGATCGCCCGTCGTGGGAGATCACGTGAATGATTGAGTTTTCGGGAGATGCAGGTTATCGCTAAATGGGGGATTTTCCCAACTAATATGTACCTTTTCAGGCTTCCTATCATCGGGAAAACTTTCCGAAGAGTTACTTTTTTCACGGCCTCGCCACACTTTTCCACTGCCTCTCTAGCCATCCCCTTCCAGAACAGCTTCTCCTTTTCACCTTCAGCTTATAATAAACCCCAATTGAGGCTCCCTACCAGTTTCACGTGCTGCAGGCCCAGCCCCTCACAACAGCATTTACATGGACGAGTAGGTGTAGCACAGAGGGCCGGCCTGGATGTCCATGTAGTCCTTAACAATGGGTTCGGTGTCGCCAAGCTCCAGGATGGGCATGGTGTCGGTGATCGAGGCCGGAATGGTCTCGTCGAGGTCTTGGAAGCCGGTGTAGTCAGCCAGGCGGGTTGCGTTGCGGCCCTGCCACTGTGGTGGAGGTCAGCAATTGCACCCTTCACTAGCAAAGAGCAAAGAGCAAACAGGAGGCGTACCTTAGCCCAGGCACGGTCAACGTTGCCGTGGTGCAGGAAAAAGAGAGGCTCGTTGGGCGAGGTGGCGGGGCCCATGTCCCCAAATATGACGCTGTGGACTGGAGGCGTGTTAGAAATGCGAGTAAAGGCAAGGTGGGCAAGGGAAAGAAAGACAAACTCTGTGCGTGCGGCAATCCCTCGAGCATGTTACCCATTTCGGCAAATTTATCAAAGGCATAGATGGTGTTCATGACTTCCGAGTTGTAGGCTCCTGCCTGCATTTCGCCAATAATCATTTCGCCGTTTTCATCTTTGCCCTCACCACCGTTGAACTCACGCGTAAGGCAGTGCAGGCGGTTGCCGTCGTCGTTCATGTTAGGCCACCCCATAGCCAGCGTCAGGTTCGTATTGGCAAATGGGCCATCGACCACGCAACGCTGGAAGCCCGGCTCGTTGTTGCCGGTGCGTTTGCCGTTGCCCCCGAAGCCGGTGACGGGGTCAAAGACAGGTGAATTGGGTACCTCCTTGGCGTCGGCGTCAATGCTCCAATCCCAGTACGGTTGGGTACCGGTGAAGCCGCATTCGGTACGCAGCAGATCCTCGTGCAGCTGCACAAACCAGCGGTGCCACGGGAGGAAGTTGGCCACGAAGTGGATATTCGAATTGAGGGCGAAGTGGGTGTAGACCAAGTCGTCCAGGCGCGTGGTGACAGCGTCGACATCGGCGTACTTCGCCTTGGGCAGCCCGCGCAGGCACACGGCGGCACGGAGGTACTCCGCCTTTTCGGCGTTGGTAAGCTCGCGCCACTCCTTGCGGACGGCCGGGTTGGTGCAGGCGCCATCCGCACGGGGTATGGCGCTCGCGGCAGCGTACGCCGCGAGGGAGTAGATGGTAACGATCGAGCGGGGAAGCATTGTGGTGAGAATTGAGTGCTGATTAAGCGACTAATGGGTTGGTTTATAGCGAAGGACGGGGTGACGGCTTAAGCCAAGAGCCGAGAGAGTGAGTGGCGAAGCAACTGTGCGAGAGTTGGCGAGCGAAAGTGGTTGTGAGGACTGAAAACCTGTACATCTTCACAATGGCTGCCTCTTTAAAGATGTCGTCCTTCAAGATGCCCTGCTCCGAGACGGGCCAAACCTCCGGCCGCCCCACACTCCCCCGAAAGCTCATGGAAGTCCCGTGTATAAATCTGCGCCAAAGCCTAACTGAGGATCATGTTTCATTGCTGTATATACGAAGAAGATACGACATCCAGTAGTAAAAGCGTCGTGTGCAAACCCACTATCCAACTGCCTTCGTTTACGAAATCCTACGTCTGTCCGCTTGTACTCTTCAACCCATCTATGCTTTACCGCTATGTGGGTCATTTCCGTAGCTTAAATCATTTGTGGTAACTTACTAACTATTGATGAAACACGAAGGCACCAGGGGTCAAATACGAATCAGGCGGGTGAATAATAGTGCAACTTTGTGTTGTAGTGAGCTGGGATCCATCTATAGCGGCACATGGCATCTACTTCAGTTGTGGATGATAGACTAAATCAGTATGGGATAGTTGCCCCTTTTCCATTTCTGTACGGATCCGCTGCGGGTCGCATCTTGTATCCAGAACAGCAAGAAGTCAATTCACTACCTATTGCCTCGGTGGCTCTTTGGTTCGGTGAATGCATAAATTCAATTTTCAATTTTCCGATAACGTACTTCACCACCGAGTCGGCCACACCACTGAATGGGCCATCTCACCGCGTTAATCCAACCTCTCTACTTTTATCGCGTTTTCCTGAACCGCCCATCATGAAGACGTCCTAATAAATGCAGTCAATTAAACCTTGCAGTCCAAGCTATGAAAAACGACTCATATTTAAGTATTCGACGCACTGCTGGGATCAACAATGTGAATCGCGCCACTCTCGGCCGTCGGAGAAGTGGTACCACTCCGCGACGCGACAGCCCGTCCAATTCTGCGATCGTGCGGATACTTAACCTAGATTTGCGATCCAACGCTCCGAGGATCAGCGACGTAGGCGCAATAGCTAATGCCCTCGTGCCCTCGTTTTAACGTAGTGAGCTTGCGAACGGAGTGGACGAGGGTTATTGTGTCGAAAATTTGTTTCCCTTGGAGCCGATTACCGTATTTGGATCTTGGCACGTCCCAAATAGGAAGGTTTCGGCAACACCTGCTACCGTACTGCAGCCACCTGGCATGTCCAACGTTAACTGCCCGGGGGGTGCGGCAGGGCGAAGCGCCCCCCGCCTAGGGCATGCATTGTCGACGTACGGCTAATGTCAGCTAGCAGGGGGTGCTAAACGCACCCCATATACGGAAAGGCTCCCTCTGATCGGAAGATATATGTTCCGTTACTAAGCTACACAAAAACTATACGCGTACGAGAAATATACGTAAGTTAGCTTAATACAATAACATAACTAATATCCCTTATATTTAATAATTAAAAGTCTTATTTATTTAATTCGCATTATTATCAATTAATCAACTATTATTAAAACGATATAAGCTATATATCAATAGTAATTATTCGTATATTTTATTAATTACAATAATAACGATGTCGTTAACGTCCTCCGTCATCTATAACGGACTTAAAAACTAAGATCGTTTCAAAAGCGAATTCCAATCCAAAACGTACGCGTTTAATATTTGGCGTTATATCGATCCTAATCAGGATACTTTATGGCCTGTCGAACTTATAAGACCTAATATAGCCTCGTATCTAAAAAAACAAATCCGCCATACGATACGAAATAATATATTAAACGGCTTTTTAACCATATTTATATCTTCCGGAGGAACCGTCGAAAAAATCGATTATACAAACTATCCGATAAACACCTTTAAGATAATTACCGAAAGCAGATAAGCCTATATTTAGAATTTCGCGACGTATATTTACAAAAATCGGAAATATAAGATTTTCTGCAAAAAAATTAACGA
The DNA here is from genome assembly GCA_004155055.1 of Monosporascus sp. CRB-8-3. Lineage (NCBI taxonomy): Eukaryota > Fungi > Ascomycota > Sordariomycetes > Xylariales > Monosporascus > Monosporascus sp. CRB-8-3. The sequence goes on from QJNZ01000204.1 coordinate 50,828, forward strand.
TCTTACGAAATAAATTCTAGAATTAATATTTCTAACGATTAAAAAAACGAATCTTTTTCCAGGAAAAAACTTACGGAAATAATACGTCAATTTAATTAAATCCGGCAAAATATACGATAATAAGCTTTTAATTAATACGTAACGGAAATACCGCGAAAAGTTAAAATAAATCTTAAAATTAACGAAAAAGCTAAACGAATAAATTATAAAATAGCAAAAAGTTATGGCCTAGGAATAACGACATAAAATCCCAGAAACGAAAATACCGATCGTATAAGTTAACGACCTATATATAGCACTAACTCCCATTATCGGAATATAAACAACGACCTTTTAAAAAATAAGGAAAACTAAGATCGAAAACGGTACGATTAGTTACTAGGAAATAGCGGCTAACCTTTTCGACTATTAGACCATAACCCAGTTACCGTTTACATTACGAAATATCAAGGCAGCATTTCCGGCGTTTTATGGAACTTTTATAGATTTTTCTAATCAGGATAATCCTAATTAAAAAAAAACTAAGGATAACCTTTAACCGCAAAAAAGAACCCCAGGGCGTAGGTTAAAACGAAAAAATCGTAAAAGTTCTTATTCGGACCGAAACGGTAACAAGCGAAAACGCCAAAAATCGGATATACAAGGAACCCGTTATAAAACGTACTTAAGCTTTTTCTACAGGTTTTCCCAATATTATTACGCATTCCCCAGCAAAGCCCCGGTAAACTTCCGTTTTAACAATAGGATAGTAATATACGTCTAAGGCCGGATATCCTCTAATTAATCTTTAAAGGAAAAAATTAACCGCCTATCGAAAAATATAGAAAAAATAACTACTTAAAAGATAGATTAACTCTTAAAAGGAATAAAACGGGTTTTAACATATTTCTTAATCTTTAATTAACGTAATATAATAAACGTTACGCCTTACCCCTTAAAAAATTCATCTATTTTAAATTCAGGGTTTACGATATATATTTTTAATTTTATTAACAAGTTCCTAAATTTCAAATAAACCGTATAAAACGATAAGGTATACGTAAGCAACAATTTCGTTCCGATTAAAAAATATAAAAAAATTAACGTAATATTTCGAAACCCTAATAATACAAAAACGTTACGTTTATACGACGTAACCTATTGCGAAAACTTTACATATAACTTAATATCTTTCCGGCAGCTCCGGAAGAAAAAATACTAATAAAACAACCGAAAAATTAACAATTTTATCCGAAATAAATATAATTAAGTAATTACTATATTAATAAACAAGTTTAATTAATTCGTTATCGAAAATATTAACGTAATAATTACCTATGTAACTTTTACAACTTATAAATATAACGTCAACTTGTATATAACGAAACTACTACGGACCGGTAACGGTACTATATAACACCTAAAACTAGGATATCCTGGGCCCGAAATAATCGCTTAATTGCAGTCCTATATAAAAAAAATACGCTTAAAAAGTCCTATAACAGTTAAATGCTAAATATGTAATAAAACGAAAGCCAAAAGGCAAATATGCCACGAACTAAGGGAAAAAACTTCCCGATTAAAATAAAAAATCATTATCAACTTTACAAACTTCGAAAAAAACCCTAAAAAATACAAATACGTTATATTTACGATTAACAGGTACTTAGGTTTTATCTAGGATATCTATCTTAAGAACCGAAAGCAAAATATATTAATTATAGCGTTTAAATACCTTTTAGGAGTTTTAAAAAACCAGGATAAGGTTTTTCCATAAGTAATCGAATATAATAACGAAATCTTGAAAAATTATTAACTTCGAGATATATTATAATCGCCTTTTTTAAATATCAAACTTAAACTTTTAATACCGTATACCCAGGCCCAGAACGGGGGTATAAAACGTTTAAAAGGTGTAATTAAAGAAAAAACAATTACGATACGAAATAGCATTAAGTTACCCTTATTCCTAATCGTATATATCTTTAAAACAATAGTATATCTATATAACCATACTTCCAAATACGTACTTTTTTAATAAAACCCATATAAAATTTATTATATTTACCTAACGTATAAAAATAATATTACAATACTTAATCGAAAACCTTAACAAGCTTACTTACAAACATATAGCTATATAACTTATATTATAACAATTACAGCCATAAAAAAAAAACAAAGATTTTAAAAGCTAAATCCTAAAACATGGATTAACTTCTTAATCGGTTACCGATTTACGAATATTTACAAGATATAAAATCTGCTAATTAATAAGGTTATTACTATTCGAAACGTATAATTTAACGAAAAGGTTACCTTTTCAAATAATATTAAAAACTTAAAAAACGATTTTTTATACGTAATAGAAAAAAAGCTATAAAAGCTATTCCGATAAGTAAAAATACCTGATTAGAATAATAATTATCCAATTTACATATAAAAAAAAAATAAAAACTTAAGCGGAATAATTTAATTACCGGTTAAATAAAAAGAATAACTTTAAAAAGGTATTAACGTAAAAAACGTACGGGATAAGGAAAAATAAACCTATTCGTAAAGGATTAATTACCTTTATACGACCGTTATATTCGAACTATTTCCGTCCTTTAAATTATTACCGTTATTAACGTTTGCCTTAATAATTATTATAATTATTACGCTAACGGAAAAAATAAAGGTAACCCTAGGCTCCTTTTATATTGTTTAACCCAAAATAACGGTAAAAAATAAAGGTACCCTACGGGTAATAAACGTAAGCCCCTTGTATATTCCGTACCAAAAAAATATTATCCGAAACAAATATAAAATATAAAAAACCGTATTTAATATAAGACGTTTAACCCTTTTTATAGGTACGTACGATAACCAGCCGGTAAGCTGCAAAAGTTTAAAAAAATTAATTACTTGAAATACGCGTTATCTTAATCGGAAAAGTAATAATACTTTAATATATAAAAAAGCATTAAGGTCGTAAAACTAAGTACATAAACGTAATCTACCGTTACCGCTGCGAAGTTATAAAAAGCTAAATATACATTTGTTAAAGGAGATATTTCGTAAAGCCGAAAAAGCTCATTTATAAAGTCACAAAAAAATACGATCCTAAAAAGTAATTAATTAATCTTTTGCTAAAATGAAACAGGTCCTAAAATGTATATAAATATACGTTTATAAATTTAACAAATATAACTAATTACAAAAATGCAAAGTACGTCTCGTCGTACGAAACGATTAACAGCTGAAAAACGCATATAGTAATATATACGCATCCACTTTAGCTAGAAAGTTATTTAAAACGTTAATCGTTACAGCAGCTAGGTTCGACCTAAAGCTTAAATAATATAACGCTATTAACGCCTTTATTAACGCCAACCTACCTTACGAAATATACATAAAAACGCCCCTAAGGTATTCCTAACGTAAAAAGACTCTTCTAATTAGGAAGGCTTTATATAACTTACGGAAGTTACCGTTATTATAGCAAAAAGACTTTACCGGAACGCTTAAAAGATTGGGATTAAGCCCCGTTCCTTATAAACCTTGTTATTTTATTCGTTAAGAGGTGCTCATCTTTTTCTTTATAAACAATATCGTTACAGCATATCGCAAAAAAAACCAAGACCTCGTCGATTAGTTAATTTAGTAAATACGGGAACGGTACACCCTTACAAAAAGTAAGGACCTATAATGGTTCCTCGGTATCGAAATAATCAAAAACAGACCTAATAGGAAAATCTGGTTATTTTAATCCGATTTCATAAATAAGTTAGCTAACTTAATCCTTAAAAAAAACCTGAATAACCTTTTAAAAACGCCCATAATTAGCGTTAAACTATTGCCGAATCCTAATCTAGCCCATTTAGGCTTTATTAATAAATACCAAAAAAAAATCGGTTTTATCCTTTACGTAACGATTAATATATAACCCGATATATCCTTTGCCGTATCCCAACTTGCCCGTTTTAACTTAAACCCTAACGACGTATATTATAAAACTGCTAATCGAATTATATTATACCTAATCGGGACTAGAACGTTAACGTTACAATTCGGAGGCAAAAATTTGTTAAATACTTAAAACGATACCTTTTTCGCGGATAATACGGTCGATCGAAAAAACTTTTAAATTTACGTTATAAAATTATTTAAAAAAATAATAAAATAACGGACGAATAAGCAAAATACAGTAACTATTTTTATAATAGAAACGAAGTTATTATCTTTTATATAAGTTACAAAAAAAACCTTATTCAACTTTCGATTAATTAAAAAATTAAGAATCACTTTAAATATTAAACCGTTAAATATATAATACGATAATTAATAAATTATACGATTTATTAACGCTAACGTCGCCTTATTATAAACGAAACTGCGGTACGTAAATATATATAATTACTGGTTACGAAAAACTACAAAAAAAAACTTAATTAAAATAAATTATACGTTTACAGGTAATATGCTAATTGATAAATTAATTAAAACCTTATTACGCAAACCGTTTAAGCATTTCAAAAAGTAATTAAAACTAGTAAATATTACGGAAACCCTTAAACAGCAAAGGAATACCCTATAAGTAATTTTAGAGAAAAAATTGGCTAATCAAGAGGATTTAATCGCCGGAGGAGAGGTTAAATAGAAAGCTATGGTTTTAAAAAGTGATAATATATAACGATTAACATCATAAATACTTCAGGGCATTAAGGGGGTGTGTTAATTAGCAGGGGGTACTAAACGCACCCCATATACGGAAAGGCTCCCTCTAATCGGAAGATATATGTTCCGTTACTAGGCTATATAAAAGCTGTACGCGTACGAGAAATATACGTAAGTTAGCTTAATACAATAACACAACTGATATCCCCTATATCTGACAGCTAACGCTGTTAAAATGAGGGCATATTGTGCTTGCCGCGGCAACGCGGTAGCCTCACGTTTCCTACTGCCCTCGTGCAGCGCGTTACTTAGGGTTTGCACTAACTGTCAGATATAGGAGATATCAGTTATGTCGTTGTATAAGGCTAATTGCTTATGCTTTCGTACGTATACAGGTTTTATATAACCTAATAACGGGACTTATATATTCCCATTAGAAGGTGGCTCTTTCTCAGTATATTATAGTATATTAAACTAACTAACATATTATTTAACCCTTTAAAGCATTTATAACTATTACGAAACCTAGGCGCTTAAGATTAATTTTTAAACTTGCTTAATATTACTATATATTTAGATAATTTTACTTTAATTATAATTGCTTTATTATACCCTATTTATATATCGCGTTATTTCCGAGATTAATATAATTTTTTCTTTGAAAAAATTATTAAAATAATTAATAATAGTATAAACTATAGTAAAACCTTTATACTATTTTTCCTAGAATTATTAACTTTAACGAATTTTAAACTGATTTTAATAATTTATATATTAATATAATCTTATAAGTATTAATTTAAAACTCTTTTTTAATAAAAAAGACTTTTAATTATTAAAATATTTTATTATTAATAAAGTTACTAAATATAGAAGTAAAAACGTATTATATATATTTTAACACTTTATTTAAGATATTGAAATAATTTAAAACGATTTTTAAAAGTTTATAAATAGGATTTTACTTTAATATAAAATATAGTTTTTATAAAATATTGTTTAAAACGCGATAAATAATTAACGAAAAATATATTATTAAAAGTATTTAAAGTAAATTTTTATACTTATAATAATATTAAAAGTTATATAAAATTTTAATAATATTATTAAATAATTTATAAATAATAACAGCAAATTAAAAATATACAGATATTAAAAAAATACTTAAAATGCCGTAAGATTAAATAAGGAAATTTTTAAGTAATTAAAAATAAAATAATAAAATTAAAGCAGAAACGGTAAATAAAATAATTCGCTAAATAATACATAACGTACTACATATATAAGCGAGAGATATATATAAGCGAAAGACTTTTTTCGCCATTTTAACTATTTATCTTTAATTATCTATTTTTTAATATTAACGTTATAAAACGCCTTATAAAAAAAGCGAAAATAAACTTAATTATTTAAATTAAAAAACGAAACCCGAAAATTAATTATAAAAAACTTAGTTTTATTTATAAAGTTTTATATTTTACTTTAATATACCGTTTTAACAGTAAATACGCCCAAGCCGATATTATCCCTTTTTTGCAGAAATTAACGCCAACCGAAAAAAAATCAATTATTAACCGAATTTTTAACTTAGATACGCAAACGTTTCCTATCCGGTTTTAATATGTTAAAAATATAGCTAATATACTGCTGGCCTAGCGCGTTATAGAACGTATCGGAGTTAACTGGGCGTCAAACTTTGTTAAATGGTAAAAAAAACTTTAAACGCATTTAAATCGAAAAATCGATTATTAACGGATTTTATCCGAAAATCCAGAAATATTTTATAAATAATTCGAATTTGTTCGGGTTATAATCGCGAAATACGGTATTATAAAAGAGGATATTTACAACTTCGATAAAACTGGATTTTTAATAAAGCTTTTTATAATAACAAATATAGTAATTACTAATATTAAAAAACGTAAAAAATTTAGATAAACGTAATAAAAAAATAAAAAATAAGTTACAGTTATTTAAGTTATTAATTTTTAAAATTAAATTATACCGTTATTTATTATTATAATAAGGAAAAATTATTTTAAATCCTAATACTATAATAACTTATTATTAATAACCAATTAAAAAATCGTATTAAATAATAATAGCTGGATAATAAATAAATTAGGTTTAAAATAAATCCAGTATTTTAATAAATATATTCGGACGCGTACAAAAAATTCGAAACGTTTTTTTATTTTCGACGGTTACGAAAGTTACTATTCGATAAAATTCGAAAAATATTACGCTAGTTATGATATTATTACGCTTTATATACCCGCGTATTTTTCGTACCGGTTTTAACCTTTTGATATATTTTATTTTTCTGTTTTAAAACGCGTTTATTTACGGTATATCGAAAACTTAATACGACATTATTATACTTATATTACTAAAAAATTTTTTTTCGCCGGCTTTTACGACGCGTTTTAAATTATTATAACGTCCGATAATATTAAATTTAGATTCGCGAAAGCTGGCTTTATTTTATTTAATTTTAATAACGTTTTTTCTAAGTTCGAAATTTTTCCAGTTATACTTACGCTAATTATTTCCCCGTTAACCTCCGCCAGTTTTATTTTTCCGTTTACGAAAATTTTAAAAATATCCGTAAAATAATAAAATAAGGACGTTATTTATAAAGGAAAATCAAAAATTATCAAGGTAATTCGTTAATAAAGATATTTAAGTTAATTAATTTTGTGATAAAAGGTTATATATTATTGTTATATAAAACCGCTTTTTTCCGGGAAAAAAACGTCTAATTACGCAAAACGAATTATATTTTAAACAAACATTATAAAATTAAAAATAAACGTTTTCAAAAAGGAGGAATATTTACTATATAAGAAGAATAAGTTTTTTTGGCCCAAAAAAAAAGGGGTGGTAAAAAAATGCAGTTAATAGCAATTGGGGGGGGTTGTCGTAAGAAGGTTAAGACGAAAAAACGGAAATGTAGCGTTTACGGTAAGCCCGGATATAATGCACGTATTTATAAAAAAATTGTAAATATATTTAGTTAAGAAGAATCCAATTAATTTGAATTAATGCAATATGTTGTTATTAAGTTATTTGAATTTGTTATTACGGAGTGTTAAAAAGCGGCTTGCTTATATGTGTCTTTCGCTTATATATATGGCACGTTATATTAAAATTTATAAAATTGTTTTAAAAAGTTTAAAATTAAAATTAATTTTAACTTAAATAATAACTAATACGATAAAAGTATTTTAGTTAATATTCTATAAAACTTTAAAATAATTTATATAAAAATCTAAAATTTTATATATAAAAACAGTTTTAAATAAAAATTTAAATATAATAATTTGATTTTTTTAAAATTAGTTAAATATCGTACCGAAATATTTTTTTTAAGAAAAGAAGTATATATAGTCGTTAGGTTTAAGCCGTATTATCCAGGCTAAGCTAAAAATACGAAGTAATTATACTAATAATTAATACCATAAATCCTTTACCCAGTATTTTCGAATACGGTAATTATTAATAATTTTTACAGTTACGATAAATTATATATATCGGTTATAAAAAGCTTTATCCCGAAATCGATTGCGTAATGCCGATAAATTTCGACCCTAATAAACCTTATGCCTTTTAACTGGTTCGGGAGAGGGAATATCCTGGAATATAATAACTTAAAAGATATTAAGCTTTTCGCGGTAAACCTTAAGTTGGTATAAAATAACTTTATAACTCTTTACCAGTCCTACGATAGCTACCTTTAACCTCGATCGATTTTATAGCACCTTTTCGAATCTCTATTAATTAAAATAATTAAAACATACCGGCTAATTTCTATTATAAAATACTCGTATTCGGTAAGTATAAAGTCTTTACGGAAAATATTTTATTAAAAGTTCTTAGGGATTTTAAAACTTTAAAATAAATAATAAATATCGATATCTTTATCGATTTAAATAATTTTTTTTAAAATAATTAAATTTTACTTTTAATTTTCGAATACGATTTAATTTATGAAAATGAAAATAATTAAAAATTAAATAACTTTATAACGGAAAATATTAACCGCATTAAAAAACTGCGAAAAAAGCTAAAGATAAAAGGTAAAAAATTTAAAATTTTCGAAATTTAACCTTTAGTTTAATATAAGTTAAAGGATTATAACGATAGTTTATCCGGTTGCTCCGAATTGCGAAGAGCGTTCAAAATTTCGTTAAGAATCGTCGTTAATAAGAGAAAAATTAAGTAATTTACGAAAAGGTTAGGTTTCGGTAAAACTGAGTAATAGAAATAATATAATTTATAAATTTAATTGATTTAGTTATATAGGTACGTCTTTTTAAAGAAGAAAGAAAAGGAGTGTAAGTACGTAATAATAGTATATCTTATAGTTTATATAACTTTAAATATAAATTAAAATCATAAAAATATAATTACATGATATTTTAAATTATAAAATTTAAAGACTGCTTTATTACGTCGTTTAAATGATATTAGAAGCGATATTATTAAATAATCAAAGTAGAATTAAAAATATTTAAAACGTATTATATAAACGAATAGCTTATATAAGCGAACGGACCTTTTTTTAGTGTTTCCGGATAATGGATTAATTTAGCTTTTGTAAAATTTTAATTATTAAACGTCTTTATAGGTTCTTTAAAAATACGTATATTATATTCGAGCTTATCGTATGCGTTATTTTTTCGTTTTTTCGTTTAAATTTAATTATATTAATTATATTTTAATAATAAAAATTATAATTATAAATGATCATTTTCCTTCTTAATTCTAAAAACCTATACCTTTTTTATAAATAGTATTTTTCCGTTTAAAAACGTAATTTCTTTTATCAAAATAACAGTTTTCTTTTCGAAAAAAAGTAACTTCGTATAACAGCATTACGCTATTTTTAAAAAAAGAATGAACAGATATAATCTTTGTTAGAAGGTTACTTTATTAAATTTAAGTTTCTCTATATAAATAACGTTTTAATTAAATTATGTTAATAATATTTTTAAAATTCTATATTAATAAGAAAAAACTAAATTAATATTAATATATTTAAAGCTTTTAATATGAAATAAATATAATTAAAATAGAATTAAATACATTTCGTTTAATAAAAATAATTTTAAGATTAGTCGTTATTATAATAACTTTAAACGTATTTTAAAAAGTTATAATTAAGCTTTTTAATAATATAAATAACGTAATATTATATAGTATTATATAAATAAACGGCTTAAAAAACGGATAAAACTTTTGAATGTATTAAATATTTAATTTAATATACTTATTTTTAAATATTATTATTATAAATCGTTTTCTAAAGAAAATTTGAAAGAAATTCGATTATTTAAACTAAAAAAAAAAATTAAATTTAATTATAATAAGTTTAATTTTAAATATAATATTATCGATCTACCTAGAGAAGACGTAACCGTAGAACTAAATTAAACAAATAAATAAATTATACTATGGGTTACTAAGTTTTACGAAACTTTAACTTTTTTACAGGTAACTTTAAACTGCCTAGTTATGCTCTTATCGACGACCATTCTTAACGGAATTTTGGACGGTTTTCGTAATCCGAAACAGCCGAATAAATTATTATTCGTAATTTTTTTATATCGATTTAAAAGTTAAACTTTGACGTTTTTAAGCCCGTTATCGTTATTTTTTAGTTTTGCTAGTAATTTTTCCATAAGCCGGATATTTTTTAATATAAATTTACGTAAAAATCGATTATTTTTACTGTTTTAAATTAAATCGAATTCGAAAATTAAAAGTAAAACCCGATTTTTTTCGGAAAGGTTGTTAATATCGATAAAGGTATAGATATATTTTGTTCGGCCGATTATTTTATTTAAATCGAATAACTTAATTAAAATTATTTCCGTCGAGATTTTAAAAATACGGAATATTAAAACTTTATATTCGGATTTAACCGGTATATTTTAGTTATTTTAATTAATAAAGGTTTAAAAAGTTTTAAAATTAATTAAAGTTAAAAAAGTCGTAAAATTAACGAAAAGTTACAAAATAATTATCTATACGGATTTAAGGTTTATTACGAAAAGTTTAACATTTTTTAAATTATTATTTAAAATCCCTTTTGTTAAATTAATTAAAAAACATAAAGTTTATTAAGGTCGAAATTTATTAACATTACGTAATCGGTTTCGGGATAAGGCTTTTTGCAACCGAGGTATAATTTATCGTTACCGTAAAAATTATTAATAATTACCGTATTTAAAAATAATAAGTAAAGTATTTATTATATTCATTATTAATATAATTACTTCGTGTTTTTAGTTTAAGCTAGCTAATACGGCTTAAACTTAACGACCTTATATATATAATATTATCGAAATTATTTTAAAAATACGAAATTAGTTTTAATTTACGAAAAGTAATATTAACCGTAAAGAATTTATTATAAAACGAATTTTTATTAATAAATAAATAAATAATTTTATCTAGTTTTAAAAGAATAAAACTATAAGGAATTTATTATTTATTTATTATATAATAAGATATATTAATATTAATTAAACGTTTAATTTTTTTAAAATAATAAAAAGATTTTATATAAAAATTAAAAATTATTTCGGAATTAATTTAAATGTATTTAGATTATAATTATAAAATATAATATTATAAAAAGTATTTAAAATTTTAATAAAATAAAATTCTTAATTTTTAACTCTAGGCCTTTTTTTTTAACCAGCGAAATTTACTTTTTCCGTTAATTCGCCCGTAAGCTACTTTGATTAATTTATTAATTATTATATATAAAAAGGGTTAAACGATAAATGAATTAAGTTTATCTTAAATTAAATATTTCTAAGTATATATTAAAATACGTAATAAAAGATCGAAATATTTCTTTATTTTTAACAGTTATAAAAATTAGTATAAAGTTTATAATAATATTATATTATATATAATTACTCATTTATTTTAATGCCGGCTTTTAAAACGTATTTAAAGTTATTACAATAGCCGATAGTATTAAATCCGTATTTGTTATTATAAAATTTATTTTATTCGATTTTAGTCGTATTTTATTTAAGTTAAACGTTTTAAGTATATTTATACTAACTGTTTTTATATTTACTTTTATTAATTCTGGTTTTTTTTTCATTTATAGAAACTTTTAAGAATATTATTAAAATAACTTTATATAAACGAATTTTTAAAAAAAAACAATACAAGATCGATTGGTTTAAGCCGTATTATCTTGGCTAAACCAAAGATACGAAATAATTATCTTAATAATTAATACGATAAATACTTTACCTAATATTTTCGAATATAGTAATTAATAATAATTTTTAAGATAACGATAAATTATACCTCGATTACAAAAAGCCTTATCTTAAAACCGATTACATAATACCGATAAATTTCAACCTTAACAAACCTTATACTTTTTAACTTTACTATTAAATAAAAGGAATTTTAAATAATAACTTAAAAAATATTAAACTTTTCGCAGTAAACCTTAAGTTTATATAAAACAACTATTTTATAACCTTCCGCAAGTTTTACCTTTTTTTAATATCGATTAATTTTAAGGTTTTTTAAACTTTTATGAATTAAAATAAATAAAATATACCGGTTAAGTCCGAATATAAAATCCTAATATACTATACTTCCGGAATATCGATAAAAACGGTATTAATAACGTTATCCGAATTAAATAAAATAATCGGCCGAATAAAATATATCGATAGTTTTATCGATATTAATAACTTTTCCGAAAAAAAGTAAATTTTATTATTAATTTTCGAATATAATATAATTTAACAGGGCGGAAATAATAAATTTTTACGTAAATTTATATTAAAAAATATCCGGTTTATAGAGAAATTATTAGTAAAATTAAAGGATAAAAATAACAGGTTTAAAAATATCGAAATTTAACTTTTAAATTAATACAAATTGGAAAGTTACGAATAATAATTTATCCGGTTATTCCGGATTACGAAAACTATTTAGAATTCCGTTAAGAATGGTCGTCGATAGGGGTTTATATAACTGGGCAATTTGTAAAAAGGTTAGGGTTTAGTAAAGCATAATAACCGATAATATAATCTATTTATTTATGTATTTAATTTAATTCTACGGTTATATCTCTTTTAAGGAGATTAAAAAACAATAAAATAAAATAAAACTTATATATAGAAAATATTAGGATAGCTTACCGTTAAATATACCTAAATCGGTGAATTTCTTTTAGTAAAAAGTAACCTAATATTTTAATGTAAAATCGTTTTTGTAGAAAACGAAAATACCTTTACGTAACGGTTTACGTACTTAATAAATATCGAAAAATTAATAATATACATTTTTAAAAAGAGAAAAAACTTATTATAAAAAAAGGTAATAATAAGTGATGATAGGAAATAAAAGTTAAAAATAATTATAATAATAAGAGTTTAAACGAAAAAGAGAAAATATAACGTTTACGATAAGCTCGGATATAATACGTATATTTATAAAAAGGTTATAAAATAGTCTAATAACGAAAAATCTATTTCATTTAAATAGACTTTTTACGTTATAATTAATTTATTTCAGTTCGTTATTACGAAATATTAAGAAACGGTCCGTTCGTATATTTAAAAGGTTTACTTATATAATACGCTAAAAAACTTTCTATAATTAATAAATATATACAATTTAATATAAGAAAATAAAATAGATTATAGAATTAAACCAGAAAAAAAATAAGCAAATATATATATTAAGTTAATATTATTCCGATATTTACCTAACTATATATAGGAGGTTTATCTATTTATTAAATACGTGTATATAGGATTACATAGCGTAATAGGAAAGTATTTTCGAAAAAACCGTACCTTTTAATAAGCCGGATAAAAAAACGTAATACAGGTTTGAAAATACGGTAATAAATATTTAATAAGTATATGATTAATTTAATTAGTTTTATTTTAAAGCCCCTAACCGCTTTAATTAATTTAACTTTTTAAGCTAGCGCTATTTAAAAAAACGGTAGCATAAGTTAAACTAAAACCAGTTATCTTTTGTAATTAATTATAATAGCGGATTTAAAATTATTATAATTAAAAAAACACCTAGTTATAAAATTACTAAGGTATTAAGTTATAAATAAATATATAAAATATAATAATATTATAAACTTTATAATAATTTTCGTAAATATCGTAAAGAAGAAAACATTTTAAATTTTTAATAAAGTATTATATAAGCTAACGGTTTAAATAAGTAAGCGGATCGTTTTTTAGTATTTTATAATAACGAACTAAAATAAATTAATTATAACGTAATAAATTAACTGAAATTAATTAAATTCCTTATTACTAATCGTAATTATAATTTTCTTATAAAGACGTACATTTTATTCGAGGTTACCGTAAACGTAATTTTTTCGTTTTTTCGTTTAAACCCTTTTATAACGATTATTTCTAACCTTTATTAACAAAAATTACTTATTATTATATTTCATTTTAGCTATAAAAGCTTATATTTTAAAACCGTAATATATTCGAAAATAATAAACACCTATTTAATAAATAAAGTAAATAATTATTATTAATTTTAGAAATTATTTTAACTATAAAAATTAAATTTATAAAAAAAAGATATAAAATACTTCCGAATCGTTATAATTACTAACCCCCTTTATTTTCTCTTTTATACTCTACGAGTACTTCCTATTATTAGATTTATAATTACTTAATTTAAAAGCTTAAACTAATTAAAAACTCATGTTTTTATAAATAGTGTACTTTTTATTAAAGTAATATAAATCGTAAAAATATTAAATAATATATTTTCTAGTTAACTTTAAAGTTTAAAGTCTTTTACGAAATTTATAAATTTATTATAATATATATTATAATATTTTCGTATAAAAAAGTTTTAATTAAGAAAAATTATAAATATCTAATAGTTTTCGTATATTCGTAACTTATTACGTATTCGTTTTATTTAATACGTTAATTAATTAGTTAATTTAAACGCTTAAATTAATAATTTACCCTATATCGTCGTAAAAACCTTAATTCTAAATAAAACTTTTAAATATTATAAATGAATTTTTATATTAAAACTAAAATTTTACTATATATATATATATATACTTTAAAAGCATAGTACGATAAACCTAGAAAAATCAGCATTTATCTTATTTTAATAACGATAACGAAAATATAATAAATTCGAGCTGTAATTATCATATACGTTAATGTTTAAAGATTAAATAGTGTTAATAATAAGTTACAATCGAAATAATCGTATAAATATATATATAATTATATAAAAGGTTTAAATACTATATTTTTCTAAATTTTCACTTTTTAAAAAAAAAAGGTAAATATATTAAATATATCTTTTTTCGTATAATTATAATTTAAGCTTCTCTAGTTCTTTCCAAGTATTTAAAATTTAATCTGTTAATTTTTAACGTTATAAAGCGGTACTTAAATAACTTTTAAAAATTTCAAAATCAAGTTACAAAGGCCTGAGCTAGCTGAGATATCTTATAAGGTAATTAATAAATAATTAATATACTTTAAAAATTCTTATTTTAAAAAAATAAAACCTAGAATTATAATTAGTAAATTATAGAGATTATAGTAATACTTTTTATAAAAAAAAGTTTCGCTTACTTTTATAAATAGATAATTATTATTTAACCCTAGAATGTTTTAGAAGTATGAGTTTTTTTTTTGTTAACTACCCTGCTCTTAGTAGGTTCATTATGATGAATGATACTGGGAATGTCGCAGTGGGCCGAGTAACGTAGATTAATAATTAAAAGTGAACTCGATGAACTATTATTGGTGAAGAAATAGCCCAAGTCGTTAAATAGCATCCCTAAGAACTCGATAACCTACGTATTTAATCGCAAACGTAACTGACGGCACATTTTCTTTCGATCTGCCCAGTATATCTACAAGCACCGTCTACCTGTCCGTATCTACTTATTACGTATCTCGATCTCGGAAATGTTAAAAACTAATAATAAGAATAATAACGTATACTTACCCACCTTGCGCTAGGTCTTCCGGAAAAAGAGATAAGGATTATAAATAGACGCCCTTGCTAAATTAAGATCAAATAAAATATTCGTCATCAACTTCTAATTGTTTTATAAGGAACAATCGAACGACTACCAACAGAAAGGTTATAAAGGGGAAAACGATATATAAATACTAGGTAAGCAGAAAATGCAGACACGCGCACGATTACAGAGGTTATTACTACGATGATCCTGCATGGTCTGCTATACAAAGCATCTAGTACGAAGCCAGCCACGCCCTATCAATAGACTACGGTAGCTCTGTTAGCATGGTGTTCGCAGGTATTTGTGGCGCATAGAGTTACATCAGCCACAAGCATATCAGAGGGGTTTTGCCGAATGTTGCCTGAGGCATGCAGTGCTTAATAAAAAGATGCGCACCCCCAGAATTATTGCTTAATTTTAGACGCCGATAAACTATCATTCCGGAGATCTCAGCCAGCCCAAACAGTAGCACGTCACAAAATGTATTCACTAGTGCCAAAGATGTCTTGTGAATGCGGGCGTCTTTATGGCCACCCAAGGCCCCGTCGGCATGACTGTCTTGTTCTTACCGACCGAGAGCTTAATGAGTCGAAGGCCATATCTGTCGAGAAGAAGCTAGTAGAGTCTTGTGCCTCTAACGGCTGTTACTTCTGTTCGATTGTTGTTGCAAACATTCCGTCTATTCATTCGAATTCACACTCAACTTGCATTGAACTAGAAGTCCCCGACCCCAAACTCACTCTTGGGGACAAATTCCAAGCGAAAGAAGTTACCGTTAGGTTTGATGGGGCGGTTTGCAGTGTTTGCCTCCTTCCGGAACGTATGTGACCCATTGACGACCCCAACACTGGCTGACCTATGTGATGCAGGGCGAGTGGTACCTCCTGATAGGCTCCTTGTCGAAGGCGTCGATGCGAAAGCCTGGGCGGCGCACACGGTGCCTTTGGAAGGTACTTGAGCCGTTGTTGAGTCGTGAAAAAAAATGCTAATTAGTCATTATTAGTTCGTACTTCATGCCTAATAATGGATGCTCCCTTATTCTCTTCCATGAATACTGGCAACTGGACATCCAAAGAAGTTGAGATGTTTGCTATTAAACAATGGTTGGCCGACTGCTCCAGCAACCACAGCCAATTTTGTGGTCAACCCACTTCTAAGGCAACCTGGAATCCTAGCAGGTTGATCCACATCGATGAAAACAAGAGAGTGCGTCTAATCTCCACATCGCATATTCCGTATCGTTTACAATATTTGGCGCTCTCACACTGTTGGGGAACTGTGAAACCCTATTCTCTGGAAAGAGTCCTTCTCACGTCATTCGAAAACCGTATTCCGCGGAATCGCCTCACAAAAACTGTCCGGGATGCTATATATGTTACGAGAAAGCTAGGCTTCCAATATCTCTGGGTCGACTACCTTTGCATTATCCAAGATTCGAAAGAGGATTGGACAACGGAGGCATCTATGATGCAGCAAGTTTACTCTCAATCGGTCTGTACGATCGCTGCAACTGGTGCGGAGAATGGCAGCTGCGGCCTGTTTGCTAACCGTAACTGGAGTCGCATTGTTCCAACAGTCATTTCTTGCAAGCTTGCGGGCGATGCATACGATGTAATACCGTATGAGGTCAGCATGTGGCAGGAAGACTTCGAGGAAGCTCCACTCAATAAGCGTGGTTGGACCCTTCAAGAAATAATTTTATCTGAACGTGTCATTCATTTCGCTGGATCGAGGATCTTCTGGATGTGTTCTGGCGGCGCTCTCTCATTCACTTTCCCGTACATTATGCCAGAGATACTTTTCGGATTCGTCAATAGGCCGCGTGATATTTACGAGCGCCATTCCACAATCAGGTCTCGACTAAGAAGGGCGGAGCTCGAGAAAAGGATGAGGATGACCGGTCGGTTAGGTCAGTCGTGGATACGACGATGGATTGAGACGGGAAGTGACACAGGTAATGACTACTATTTCGACACTCCACGCGATGTAATTTTGGATGAGCTCCCATTGCATCCGAAATTTTCGAGTACGGCAGAACTTAGCGCCAAGGACGCTGGAAAAGTATCGATTCGCGATTATCCGCGCAGGGTGTACGAGAGCATTGTCTACGACTATACTCGGCGGCGACTAACCTTTGAAACCAATCGACCGATGGCCTTCCAGGGCTTGGCGAAGGAAATGGAAGTCTGTTTCAAGACCCACATTGTCCATGGTCATATGCTCAACGACTTATACTACAACCTCCTCTGGTATCCAGAAGGAAATTTCCGACGAAGCAAGTGCTCAGTGCCATCTTGGTCATGGCTTTCCATCGAAGGACCTATTAGCATGCTAGGGTCCGCACACGGGACAATAAGTCCCAAAGTGTGGTTTCTAAATAAGACTGAGTTGTCCTCGGGCGGTACTTCTGCGTCTGTCATTTCTCTTGAGGGGCGACTTGCACGCGCGCTTACGAGTGCTGCCGATACATCTAGACAATCCTCTAAAAGAGACTTCTTTTGGGAGGAACCAAACACGGAATGGAGCATAGCAATCAAGCAAAATCAACTCCAGTTACAGGCAATATTCGATTTCGAACTCAATGCAGCCCTTATTCCGCAACCAAAAGATGGTTTCATTGAGGTTTACTTGCTTTCATTGGCCGGATATGGCAAAATATGCGATAACAACACAGCCCCGGCGATTGGGTTGATACTTCAGAAGGCCGCTGTGGGGGGTGGGTTCGTTCGTCTCGGCGTCTTCGCTAGCCTCACGGCATTAAGACCACTGGTGCAAGCATTTGATGCTTTCGATGCATCGCCATGGAGTAGGGGTTGGTCTTATACCCTGCGAGGGACTACAGGCTCTGCCAAAGTGTACGATATCACCCTGCAGTAACTCTTTGCATGTATCACCGCCTGGTCAACCACTTGCGCCACTGGAGGCTAGGTTGGGGAAAGCTCATTAAAATGGCTTAGAGGGGCGCATAACAACGGTATTTGTAACATGTCGTCCAGGAAAATTTGCTTGCCCACCGCAAATGCACTTTGTGTTCTAACCCATCGATGGTGAGATCCCAGCCAATTGCCCTCGATTTTAATCACTTTTGAAAAGATTCCGTACCGGCAATATCGACGGTGAAAGCAATCAACCGTTATTGGTGGTCTCCAACTACTTGGCGTTCGCTGGTGATTTGCGTGACTTATCTTGGGGGGTTTGGCGATCGGGATTGTGACACGTACATTTGCCCCTGCAAAATCAGCGGCAGTATCATATGGAATGTTTGAATGAGTGGTTAAGTGTACAGCCTTGTGACGATTTTCGTGGTTAATATCTGCGCGTAGCCGTACCTATCCCGACTGACTGGAAGCTGAGTTCGACAATATCAATATATAGTTACCCCTTGTTTGTACCGTTACGCGTTACCGAGTAGATGTTAATCCGGTTGAGATTAAATCTATAAAATTCGTAGTTTTCATACTCTGCCTTCTGCTTTGTTAAAATATTTATACCTGGAGTAAATACAATTTAATACGTATGTTTTCGGTAAAAATTATATACGTATTATCGATGTATATTATAAAAGCCCCGGTAGTAATAACGAGTTAAAATTAATCGATATATTATTCGGCAAGCTTTTATAAAGAATGATATTCAACGCACCTTAGTTTTTCTAAGCTTAGCACAACTTAATTTTTCCTGTTAATTAGCAACGTTCCGTTATTATTCCCCGCCACCTTTTATTAATTTTTATATTTTTTATAATAATTTAACAACTACGTTATTAAATAAGGTTAAGATTTATATTTTAGGATTTTTAAAGCCCGTTAATCTATATGTAAAAGTTACTTTATTTTTCCGATTCTTTTAGGTTAAGTTATATACGAATAAAGTTATAACGTTAAAAAAATAAAAGTATTCCTGCGAAACAATAAGGGCTAACGTTGGCAATTAATATATCCTAAAAAATTAAGGTATATATATCAAAATATATAGGAATATATATACGAATATCTTAATAACCTTACGTTTCTTGATAATAGGAGTAAAATATTTAATTTCGTACTATCCGGGGTAATTAATTAACATATAAATTATTATATATTAATATATATTTTAAATACGATGTTAAATTCTTAATTTATATCGCCGTTATAACCCCGAAAATGTTTTTTTATTATTATTACGCTATAACCTAATATCCCTGGAGTTTTACTACAAAAATAAGGCTTTTCCTAAATTTCCCTTTATAGCGAAAAAAATATAATCTTAAAAACGAAATTATATATCAAATAATTTACTTATAAACTTTCCTTTTTTTTGCGATTAATAGTTTAAAACGTTTTTTAACCCAAATTCGAAATTTTATACGTTTTTCGGGTTTAAATGCTATTACGATATAATTTGTAATAGGTAATAATACTATAATTACCACCGTAATTCGTAATTATGATTTCGGTATTGCCGTATTTTTTTTCGTTCGATTTGCCCTATTAGTAACATGTTATCGTTTAAGCTATTATTTTTATAATTTTTTTTTTAGCTTTAATACCTTTTTATTAAAACCTATTACGGCGTTACGAAAAAACTAAATTGCTGTTATACTTTTAAATACGGTTACAGGTAAATTACGAAGCTATCCGGCGTTATAAAGCTTAATTAACCGTGACAGCGGTATTTATAATAGGCCTGCTTTTCGCCTTTACGGAATAAAAGTTTTGTATTACGAAAAACGGGGTTTTTTTATTAAGTCTTTTTTTATTTTACTAAAATTTATAAATATTCTTTAAGGAAAGCGTTTTAACTTTCGGATTTTTTTTTATAATATTAATTTTTCTATAAATTTTGTATTAATAAATTAATTTTAACCGCGCTATTATTTTTTCGAAATTATAATAATAATTATGAAATTTCGAAAATTCCGTATTTAATTTTGTCAAAATAATTTTCAAAGCAGTTCGATAAAGGTTATTTAGTTATTTTAAATATTTCGTGGAAATTTGGGTTAAAATATTACTTGATTATTATTTTTTTAATTTAATTAAATTTAACTTTAACGCATTTATCGGATATTTATATTTTATATTTTTTTTATTTTTAAAAAGTTATTTTAAGCTGGTTTAAAGCTTTATAAGGTTTATTTTCTTATTTAATATATAACCTTTTAAGATTTTATATTTAATTTTTGTTAGGAAAGCAATTCTTATACCGAAATTAAGGTTTCTATTAATAAGTAACAGGTTTATTTTTCGCGATATTATATTTATATTAATTTAAAACAATTTAATATAAATAGTTAATTAATGGCGAATTTATCTTAAATTAAATTTTATAAAGCGTTAAAAAGATTTTTAATAACGTAATATATTAAATCCGGTTATATTTTAAATCATACTTCTTTCGTAAAAGGTACGTAATTAGCTTTAAGAAAGATTATATCCGGTAAATTTTAATAATATATAACGTACCATACCACTTCGCGAGCCAAACCACTTTGCGAGCTGCTTTTCGGCATTTCGTAATAAAAAATTTAAATTAATTAACTATAAAATATTAAAATGATATATATTAATCGGATTCTTTTTCGCTAAACGTATTTACAGTTTTCTTACAAGTACGCGCATTATATCCGGGCTTACCGCAGACGCCATATTTTCGTTCCCTAGTTTTAACTTTTTTATAACGATTATTTTTAACCGTTATAAGCTGTACTTTTCCACTACTTTTTTCTTTTTCGGCCAAATAAACTTATCCCTTTTATATAGTAAATATATTTTTTTTTAGAAACGTTTATTTTTAGTTTTTCGACGTTGGCTTAAAATATAATTCGTTTCGTATAATTGGGTAACATTTTTTCGAAAAAAAGCAATTTCGTATAAAAGTAATAAATTATTTTTTGTTAAAAGATTCGCCGATTTAACGATTTTATCGGCAAGTTACCCTAGTAATTTTTTATTTTTTTTTAATAAATAATGTCCTTATTTTATTAATTTTTTTAATATTTTTAGGGGTTTTTGTAAACGGGGAACGAATAAAACCGGCAGAGATTAACGGGAAAACGGTCGGTATAAGTATATTTAAAAGAATTTCAAATATAGAAAAAATATAGTTAAAATCTAATAAAATAAGGTTAATTTTCGCGAATCCGAATTTAATATTATCGGATATTATAGTAATTTTAAATGCGTTATAAAAGCCTATAAGAATTTTTTTTTAATAATATAAATATAATAACGTCGTATTAAACTTTCGATATATAACGAATAAATACGTTTTAAAATAAAAAAACAAAATACGTTAAAAAGTTAAAGTTTTTACGAAAAATACGTAAATATATAAAATATAATAATTTCGTAATAAACGTAATATTTTTCGAATTTTATTAAATAATTATTTTCGTAACCGTTAAAAATAAAAAAGTTTTTCGATTTTTTTATACGCGTTCGAATATATTATTCGAAATATTAAATTTATTTTAAATTTAATTTATTTATTATTTAATTATTATTATATAATACGATTTTTTAATCCGTTATTAATAATAAATTATTATAAAACCAGGATTTTAAATAATTTTTTCCCGTTATAATAATAAATAACGGTATAATTTAATTTTAAAAATTAGTAATTTAAATAATTATGACCCATTTTTTATTTTTTTATTAAGTTTATTTAAGTTTTTTACGTTTTTCGGTATTAATAATTATTATATCCGTTATTATAACAAACTTTATTAAAAATTTAATTTCGTCGAAATTATAAATATTTTTTTTATAATACCGTATTTTACGATAATAATTCGAATAAATTTAAATTATTTACGAAATGTTTTTAAATTTTTATATAATATCCGTTAATAATCGATATTCCGATTTAAATATATTTATAAAAAAAATTTATTTAATAAATTTTAACGCTTAATTAATTTTAATACGTACCGTAATATATTAAGCTAGTAATAAATTTGTTATATTTTTAATATGTTAAAGTTAAATAAAAAACCTTTACGTATTTAAATTAAAAATTCGTTCGGTAATAAATTTTTTTTCGGTCGGCATTAATTTTTGCAAATTAAATAAAATATCGGTTTGAGCGTATTAACCGTAATATCGGGTTTTTAAAGTAAATTCGGGGATTTTATAAAGAAAATATAATTTCTTAAAATTAAATTTCAGGTTTTATTTTTTAACCTAAATAATTAAGTTTATTTTAAATTTTTTATAAGATATTTTATGTTATTGGTATTAAATAATTACTGATAAAAGTTAAATAATAAATATATTAATAAAAGCGGCTTACGAGGTGGTTTAGCTCGCGAGGTGGTATGGTACGTTATACGAATTAATTTTTTTTAAGAAAAAGACGTTTTTACGGTTAAGGGGATAATTATTACCGTTAACGTTATTTTACGTTATTATCGTTATTAAAATTTTTAAGTTAAAATATTTATTTACGGCCGACCTTTATAATTACGTTTTTATTAATATAAAAAATATAAATTTGTACTTTTGTAATTAGAAACGTTTTAATAATTATACAGCGTATTTTTTCGTCGAAGTAAATAATAATTATAATAAGTAGTAATATTTGAATTATTTATTATAAGCGTTTTAACCGATTTATTACTTATTTATAGGATTCGAAACGGTTATTTAATATAAAAATAAAAATGTAATTAAAGATTAATTTAATAAAAGTTTAACATATATAATTAAAAAATAGCATATTAAACTTATTTATTTTATATATATTGTTAACGTTAAAGATTTCGAGATACCGTTTTTATATTTTTATATAATAAACTATGGTTTAAAAGATAATAATAGGACGATTTATAACAGGATCGTCCTTTTTTTAATATATTTCGTAATAAAACGCCTTTTTTTAAATCGCTTAATAAAGGTTTACGTAGTAGTAAAATTTTCGCAAAGTTTTTATTTTATTTTATAGCGGATGTTGTTAACATTTTTGCGAGACGGCCTTTTCTTACCGTTAGTAACTTTTTTAATCTGCCGCCGTAGTTTTTATGGGCGTACTATGTTATTATTTACCGAAATTTTAATTATACGGTAACTTTCCTCTCCGAAATAACGATACTTTAAATACGTTTTATAACGTAACGTTAGCTCGTAGCTGTATTAAAAATGATTTTAATTAACGTCTATATATACCTCGAATTAGCATTTTTAATTTAACGCGTTAAAGGCATTCCTTTACCTTTTTCGTACGTGTTTTACGTAAATCTTATTTTTTAAATTTCTGTATAACGTAACGATTATAGGTAAAGTTAATACGAGTAGGTAATTTATCGTTTTTCTTGCTTTTCCGTACGTTATAATTACGAGCGCGCATAATATTAAAGTCGTAAGCCTTTACGAAGTTATTAAGGGTTAACTTAAAATTTTCAGCTTTTTTTATAGGCCTAAATAGCGGTTAAGGGGATTAGATAGGGTGGTATTCGTTATTATAATTACCGGATCGCGTTTTTATAAACGGCGCGTTATTACTTGATTATTTTCTTCCGAATCGAATAATTTAAAACTTAAGAAAATAATAATACGTTCGAAATCGGTTTTAACTATTGTAAATTCGAAAATTAGAAAAACGAAAACGTTATTATTAAAGAATATTATAGTATTAAAAGGGTATTAGTTACGTTACGATTATAAAAATAGAGAACTCGTAAATATGGCTTAGTTTTCCTTTAAAACGTTGATTTTTAATTATATATATCGGGCCGTTAAAGACTTAACAGACTATTAATAACTATGTTAAAAAACTAAGGTGCGTTTAATATTACTCTTTGTATAAAGTCGTTAAGTTTAAGCCGTATTATTTAGGTTAAGCTAAAGATACGAAGTAATTATATTAATAATTAATACGATAAATATTTTACCTAATATTTTCGAATACGGTAATTATTAATGGTTTTTAAGATAATAATAAATTATACGTTTCGGTTACGAAAAGCCTTATTCCGAAACCGACTATCGCGTAATACCGACAAGCTTCGACTTTAATAAACCTTATGCTTTTTAATTGGTTCGGCAGGGGGAATTTTCTGGAAAATAATAACTTAAAAAATATTAAGTTTTTCGCGGTAAACCTTAAGTCCGTATAAGATAGCTTTACAACCCTTTACTAGTTTTACGATTAAAAGTATTAGATATTAACGAGGAAAAATGGTTAAGAACTCCAAATTAGCTATTTTTAACCTCGATTAATCTTACGACATTTTTTTAAATCCCTATTAATTAAAACAGCTAAAATATGCCGGGCAATTTTTATTATAAGATACCGGTATTCCGTAATTATAAAGTCTTTACAGAAAACATTTTTTTAAAGGTTTTTAAATTTTATAAAGTTTTAAGATAAGTTAAAAATATCGATACTTTCGTTAAATTAACCAACTTTTCCTAAAAGATTTAATTTTATTTTTAATCCTTAAATACGATTTAATTTATATTAATAAAAATAATTAAAAATTAAATAACCTTATAATGGAAAATATTAACCGTATAAAAAAACTACTAGGAAAACTGGACATAAGCGGCAAAAAGTTTAAAAACTTCGAAATTTAACTTTTAGTTCGATATAAGCTGGAAAACTACGAGCGATAGTTTGTCCGGCTGTTTCGGAATACGAAAACCGTCCGGAATTCGGTTAGGAATGGTTGTCAATAGGGGCTGTAAGAAGGTTAGGGTTTGGTAAAGCTTAGCAACCGATAGTACAATCTATCCATTTTTTCAATTTGGTTCCACGGTTACGTCTCGTCTAGGGAGAAATATTACTTTGTATAAAAATAAGTTTCCGAGAAAATATAAATTATTTTATTAATTTTTTTAATTATAATATATTTATTTACCTTTATAGTATTTTACCTTCATAAATTGTTTATTTTTAAATATCTATTAAATTTTAATTAATAAGACTTATATAAAACCTACGTTAATCGTTTTAATATAAATATTATACTGCGAAATAAACATGTAAAAAGCGTACAACGTTACGTCGTTACCTAATTTAAATTTTATTATATACTATAAAAAAGGTTTAGTTAAAGTTTAAGCATATTTAAAACATATATAACTATTATTTATTTTAAAAGTATAATATAAGGCGGAAATTATATAACCGTATATAAATACTTATCGGTTATATTTAGTATAAAGCTTATACGTTTATTAGCGCCCATATTAACGTTAAATTCTTTCGTTAGCTTATATATTTCGTATTTACGACAGGATCTCGATATATTTCTTAAGACTTTACAGATCTTATTATAGAATATGTTTTGAAAGTTTATATAGACATATTTAAATTTTTATTATTATTTTTTAACTATAAAGTATATTGCTAAGGTATAAGTATAAGTTAATAAATTATCGGATTTTAAAGAAAACATTAATTTCTTAATATTTAATATTAGTATTTTATTAATAGAACATATAAAATTATACGGGGATTAAGGATTATTAATTAATTTTATTAAAAAGTGTTTATAAAAGTTTAAAGAAAATATTTATAACTTTTTTACTACTTTTAATTTAGCGTTTTAAAAATATGGTAATCTTATAATAAGATTTTAAGTTAAATTTTATTAAATTAATATTAGATTATATATTTAGCGTAAAAGTTATAGCAAAATCCTATAAGAAATTAAAGTTACGATTTAGATCGATTATAATGGCCGAACCGATAGGTTTGCGATTTTTACGTTAGTAATTATTAATCCGTTAATTATAAGTTACGCCTTTAAAGTAATTTAAAGAAATAAAGATAACGGTAATAAATAATAACATTTTTCCGTAATTTTTAATATAGGCTTTAAAATCGTATATTAAGCCGATATTTGTTTTATCGACATATAATCTGTTCGAAATAAAGTATTATATATTATTAACCGAGTTGCGTTTTTATTCGCTATTATTACAGTTTAAAAAAAGCGGTAAGTGTTAACATAAATCCTGCCGGTTTTATCGATTTTAATAACGATAATGTTAACGTTCTCCCTAGAGGAGACGTGACCGTGTAGTAAAATTGAACAAATTAATAGATTGTATATCTCGGTTGCTAGGCTTTACTAAACCTTAATATTTTCGCAGGCGTCTTATTCCAAGGTAATTTTAAACCCCCCAGTTATATAAGCCTTTATCGACGACCATTTCTGACCGAATTCTGGACGGTTTTCGTAATCCGGAACAGCCAGATAAACTATCGTTTATAATTTTCCTTATATCGAGCTAAAAATTAAATTTCGATATTTTTAAACCTTTTAAGGGTTTTATCTAACTTTCCCCGCAGTTTTTCCGTACGGTCGATATTTTCCATTATAAAGTCGTTTAACTTTTAATTCTTTTTATTTATATAAATTAAATCGTATCCGAAAATTAAAAGCAAAATCCGATCTTTTTAGGAAAAGTTAATTAAATCGACGGAGATATCGATATTTTTATTTCATTTTAAAGCTTTATAAAACTTAAGGATTTTTAAAAAAGATTTTTCGTAAAAACTTTATAATTACGGAATATTAATATTTTATAATAGGAATTACCCTATATATTTCAGTTATTTTAATTAATATAAATTCGAAAAAATAGTGTGGTATTAAATATTTTCTACCTAGTTATCGTGCTAACACCTTTTTATTAATTATAGGATTAATTAAGGTTAAAGTCGTAAGATTGGCAAAAAGTTGTAAAGCTATTTTATACGGACTTAAGATTTACCGCGAAAAGTTTAACATCTTTCAAGGTATTACCTTTTTAAAAATTCCCTTTGCCGAACTATAAAGCTAGAAAGTATAAGGTTTATCAAAGTCGAAACTTATTAACATTACATAATCGGTTTCGGAATAAGGCTTTTCGTAACCGAAACGTATAATTTATTATTACTATAAAATTTATTAATAACTACTCTATTCGAAAATATTAGATAAAGTATTTATCGTATTAATTATTAATATAATTATTTCGTGTTTTTAACTTAACCTAGATAATACGGCTTAAACCTAACGACCTTGTATAATGTTAACGTTTTCGTATATTTTATATTAAGTTTTAAAGTTTTCGATTTTAAAATCGTTTGTAACGTTTTAAAAACCGTTTTTAATTTTTTTAATATTTAAAAATATATTAAAGGTTATGTTTTAACCTTTAGTTTTTATAATGTAGTTATATTATTTCGAACCCAACTTTATATACCGACAGGTATGTTAATACCGGCTTAGCGATATGTTATTTATTTTATTTCGTTATTTCTTTTTCGGATAGAAAATAAGTAGCGGATAAGGAAATAAGACTTAGAAGTTTACGAATACGCAAATATTTTATAGCGTAAGATATATAGTTAATAAGTAAGACGGTTAGTTAGTTTATCGAAAGTTAAATCGTAAGTATTTTTATATATATATATTTTTATATATATTATACTATGTATTTTCCGTTATTTATTTCTAATTTCACAGTTACGTATTACGAATTTAAAATAAGGTTTTATCGTTTAATTAAATAATAAGTCAGTTATTATATTAAGTAGTTACGTTAGTAGTAATTATATTTATTCAGTCGAATAACTCCGGATTTTATAATTTTTCCTTTAAAAAGTTGTTGATTAATAATTTCTTTTAACTATTTAAAGATAATAGAATTTATTCATAGTATATAACTGTATAAAGGCTTTGTTTTTATCGAAATATATAGTTTATATTTAAAGTATACATAATATAAACTTCGTAAAGATAGATTTTAAAGAGGAATTACGTTAAGTCGTACATTAGCCTAATTTCGATATCGTTATTACCTTTAATACAACTATCTTTTCTACTTTTAAAAAAGTTTATAGTTTAAAATATTATATATTATTTATATCGGCAAATGTATTATATTCCTAAACATACTATTTTTTATTTTCCTGATTTTAAACAATTTATTTTTAATCAAGGTTGGAATTATTAGATGTTACTTTTTCTTTTTTTATCCTTATAATTTTAAAGTTATAAATTATGCTTTTTTAATTTTTTTTACGTTTTAATAATAAAATACTATACTTTCCGATACTCCTTTATAGCCTTAGAGTTATTATGAAGTTATTTAGCTTTCGCTGTTACGTTAAAATTATTAGACGGTTTTTTTATTCGTTTGATATATATCCTTTATTTCTTTCGGGATAAAGTTAGTTTTATATTTTATAATACGTTTTAACCGTTCATTTAAGCAATTATTCCGTTCCTAGTAATTTTGTATTATGTAGCCGTATTTATTATAATATAAGTAAAGTAGCTAGTTTTTATATTTCTACGGGCTTATTTTACCCGTTTTACTTTGCGTTATAGTTATTATTAATTCTTTTCGTATTTTTCTTTTCGACATTCGCCGATAAAGTTTATATATTTAATTTCCCGTAGCAATTAAATATCGACCAAATAGTTCTTTTATTTATTTTTTAAAATATTATCGTTATAATCTCGAATTAAATTAATAAATATACCAATATCGTTATACCGCCGTATTAGATTTTTAAAGTCCATTACATAATTTAATATTAATTATCTTTTAAATTTTTAATTTTTAATTTATATATTTTATCTTATATTAACGCTTTAATACCTTTGATATTTCCGTTTCTTTAATAAATCCAGTTACCATTATTATAAAGGCTTTTTTAAGGTTAATAATAATTTTAATAGCGAATTTAATTCCATTAATATAATTAAACTTTACCGAATTACCATTACGGTACTTAATCGTTATTAAAGCTATTTAAATAGCTGTTTTAAATATCCCCCAGTTATTGCTATTTTACAGCCGATTTTCCTCGCTAAGTTTAAAATTAAAATCCTTCAAATCTAGGTACGTATCCATCTTCTATCTCTCGTTCGACAGCGTGACGAACGCCTTTATCAGTTGTTCTATATTAACGCCCTCCGACTGACCTATGTCTTTTCCAAACGCTATTGCTTTTCCAGACGTTATCTTGGCTTTTTTAGTCTACTCGGACGTTACCGCGTCGACGAGCCTTTTCGCTTTTAATCTATAACGGCTTTACGTATATAAACGTTTTTATTTTATTCGAAACGATTAAAAAATTTTAAACCCGTTTTTAAAAAAAAAAATTAAACCTATTTATTACGATAAATTTATTTTTAAATGGTTTTATATCGAAGTTACCGCTTAAACCTTTTATGCGGAAATAAACAGTATTTAAAATATTAACTTTATTAAAGTACGAAACTAGAACATTTTATCTTATTAATAATTATAAGTTTTTTTTTAATTAGAGTGAAAATAATGTAATTTAATTTACTAACTTTTTATCTTTATAATTTTAATGTTATAAGTTAAAGCTTTTTTTAATTTTTTATTATATTAGTAATAAATTACTATATTTGTCGATAATTTATTTAATAACATTATTTAAAATCTCTTTAAATTATATTTATATTACTTTTCGGTTATATTATAGTTTAAGTAATTAAGGTAATTCGTTATATCTTATAAAACTTTACATGTTAATAAATTTCGTACGTAAAACTAAGGTTTTATCGTACTACGTTATAACGTTACGACAACAACCAGGGCTAACGTTATAAGATTTCTTATATATAATTAAGTTTTTTTTCATTCTATTTCCGTATTATTAAGAGATACCTTTTTTTATTCCGAATACTGATCCGTATTTTTTTACCAGGTAGCGAGGAGATTTGAAAAAGTTCCTAGGAATAAGGTTATAAGGAGTTATAATGTCCCTCCGTTCTGCAGAGTAGCAGTTTCGTTTTAATAATTTATTTCTAGTATTTTAAGAGTTTATAATACTAGGTATTATATAATTAGAGCCTAGAGCCTTAAGTAAGAAACTGTAACGAATTTATAGGCTGATTAATATAGAATACGTTATCCCCGGTAACTCCGGGACTAAGAGCCCGGTTTTACCGCGATACTTTAATTAATATAATACGGAATGATTTATAGTCTTAAAGATGCATATTTTTTTAAAAAAAACTATATAATATAAGATTTTTCAATCTTATATATTACTAGTTAAAGTATAAAACGATAATAAAGGCAATTTATTATCCGATAGTTAAATATATTAATTAATCTGTTATATTATATACCTCGTATTAAGGAAATATTTCACGATATAATTATATTAAGTTTATTTTTAGTTATTAATAAAGTAATCTCTTAATTTATATATAGGCTAGTTTATTCCGAATCGAGATATTTTTATTAGTAATACTTGAAGATATCATAACAATGTGATAGATAGAATCGTTTTAATAGAAGATAAAGATGTTCTTTTTTCCTAAAATATTGCAGATAAGTTGTATTAGAATTAAATAATAATTTCGCATATAAAACCGTTAGTTAATATATATAGCGTATTCCGAGGTAGTTAAACCTGGCCATTAAAAATAATCGGACCTACGGTATCGGGTTACGTAATTTAGATTTTTCTTAATAACAAAGATTTAATTAAATCTACGAATAAGTTAAAATTTAATAGAAATGTAATTAATTATAAAAAGATATATACGCCCGTTATTTTATAACTTAATTTTTTAAAATATTTTTAATATTTTAAAATATAATTAAATTATTATCCTTATTACATTATTATAATACAACTATTAATATAAACTTTAAAGAGTATTTAAATTATTAAAATAATACCTAATGTTAAAAACTATATTACTTAATAACTTTCAGCTAAAATTACGCAATTAAATACTGAAATTTAATAACTTATATACTACGTTAACCTAATTGATACAGTTTAAACTAATATTTCGAAAATTAAAATTAAAAGCACGGCTTTATTATAAAATAGGTTATAATTAAAATTAACTCAGAGATATACGAGTTTACCTCCGGTTTCAGAATATTAATAAATTAATAAACTAAATTCTTACCGTAGCGGCGTTTTTAGCCCTGGACGTATTTAATTAATTTCAACCAACGATAAAAAAACTATCTAAAAAACGCCGAAAATAAGAAAAAGAAATTCATTGAAAATTTGTTTTTACTTACGCTAATTTTGATAATTTTAATAAAAAAAGGTATAACCGCATAAAAAATTAAGAATTACTATAAAAGAAACTAAGGTTTAAATACGGATTAAATAAATAATAAAAATAATAGCTTAATCGATGTTTTAAAAAAATATAATAATTAAAATAAAATCATTAAAATGAACCTATTAATTATGTAAAAATATATAATATTAAAATCGTAAATGATGTATAACTAACAGCTTAAAAAATAATCTAATAATTAATATATTTTATAATCTATATTTAATAACCTAACTAAATATATAAAGGTAATACAATCGTTATTTTCTTAAAGTTTAACCACGATTAACAAAATTTAACACTATTTAACGACAAGTATAAATTTATATTAAATCTTATAGTTATATAAAAAAAACATTGAAAACAAAGAATTAAAAAAAAGTTAATAATATAATAAAATTCTAAGCTCCGAGAATGAACTTAAAAGTATTAATAATAATAATAATAAAATACAAAATAAAAAATAAATTCGAAGTAACTACTAACCTCGGACCCCACTTAATGAATGACCCTAATAATAAATAGCTGTTTTCACCTAAACGCGCGATATTTAAAAATTAATAACAAATTAAGAAAAATATTTGTAATAATAATTCGAATTATTATAAAGTTAACGTTATATAATATTTATGTGAAAAGTATTTTTATAATATATAACATTATATTACGCATATAATAAATAGATTTTATATTATAAAATTAAGGTACATAAATTATAATGTAAAAATAAATAGAAAATATTAGGCCATTATATATATAACTTAAATAAATTATTAACTTATAAAGATGTAGTAATTTTAAGTAAAATAATAGAATATGATTTAATTTTTTTTATAATTTATAATATATTTATAATTTAATAACACCAGTTCATTTCTGATAATTTTACAATTAATTTTAATTTAATAATAACCTTTTTAAATTACTTTTTTACCAAGGTAAAACTTATTATTAAATTATTAAAAACGTTTATCGCGTTTGTATTTAATATGATTTAATTTAAACTTTTATAAAAAAAATATTTTTTTTAATATAAAATAATAAATAAAGAAAATATTATTAAAAATTTAATTATATGCACGTAAAATACAAATAATTAAGCGTAATAAAATTATATATTTTAATAAATATATTTTGTATAAAATGATATTTTTATTTTTATTTTTATAATTTATATATTTTAATATATTTAATAAAAGTTTTATAAAATAACATAGGTTTTTATATATTATTATAATAAGATAAATAATATTATGCAAGGTAAAGTGCCATTAAGGGATCTAGCTATATACATACATACAGGGAGCTGATCTATTTTCTAAATTCATACACAATTAGTTTTATATAAACGCAACCAGGAAACACCCCTTAAAAACCGTCCTTTCTTAGCCAAAGGCCGGAAAAACGTAATACGGATTATATAATACGCCAACTAACGATAAGATATACCCGATTAATTAATTAGTTCCTAACGCCTTTAATCGTAACTAGTTCAAAAGCCCCTAATTACCCCTTAATTGTCGCCGACACGGTAACGGAACTAAAGCCCCAATTGGTTTAGCTCCCTTTTTAAGCTGGCGCTACCTAAAGGAACGATAACCCAAGCTGGATTTAAACCAGCAATCTCTTACGATTAATCGTAACAAAATGCCCAAACGTGTTGTAATTAAAAAAAACACCCAGGTTCGCGACTATTAAGCTATTAGGCCATAAATAATATTATATAAACTTTAAAATTAATTTAATTTAATTTAATTAATTAAATAATTAAATATTAATATTTACATAATATACAAATATTTTAATAATAAAATTTAATTTATAAATTTAAAAACCTTATAAAAATATCGAATATTTTTATATGATATAATATATAAGATGGTTAAAATCGTAATTAATTTTTTCCTTCTTAATAAATTTAAATTAAATTTTAATAATTTAACATTTATAATTTTATCTTATTATTTTACTATATTAACCTTACTTATAAATCAAGGTTTATATTATTAATATTTTATTTATATATAAATATTATTATATATTATATATTAATAAATGGATACTATATAACGTAAATAATATATATTATATAAAATATATACTGTATTTTCTTATAATATTAAATATGTTTTTATATGTATTTTTGTTAATTTGTTATTAATATTTAAATATCGCGCGTTTAGATGAAAACAGGTATTTATTATTAAGGTCATTTATTAAGTAGGATCCGAGGTTAGCTTTTAAAAGGAACTAAATAAAGACTTAAAAATTTTAAACTATTATTAACATAAATTTTAAATATTTTTATTAATATTATAACACTATTAAAGTAAATATAAAAGAGATATCCGCGTAATTAATTATAATAAGTAATATACAATATATAAATATAAATTTAATAATATTACGATTAAAATAAAAGCTTATATTTCGAAAGAATTAACTAATACGAGAAACTTTGCGGTATTAAATATTAACGTAACTAATATAGCGTTTATAAAAATATAAAAGATATATCGTTTTTAAAGTTTATCATTTTAGCAATAAAAATTTAAAAGGTAATACCGATAACGTACTATATAAGCGAACCGCTCGCACAAGCGAGTCGCTCGTTTTATAGAGCTAGTGCTCCAATTGGCCCGAGTTTACGTGCATTAGAGGATGCACCCAATCAGAGAAAAATGAGCGACTCGCTTATGCGAGCGTTTCGCTTAGATAGTACGTTATTTAAAATAATAACAATTTAAAATAAAATCTATAAAATAAAGGGAGCTAAAAACTAGATATAAAGAACATATTACAAAGAAAGATACCTTTAATATTATTAAATATAATATAACTATTTAATATAAAAGGATTATTAGCATATTATTGCAGATTTACAACGGTAATTAATTGTTATTACTAATCCGAAAAATAAAGAAATAATCTGAAAAAAATTAGAATATATAAAAAATAAACGTTGAAAAAGGATACTTAATAAAGAAATTACATATTAGAAAAAAGGAATTTATTAATAATAATTGAACTAACTTTAGAAATGAATGACGTAAATAAAAGAATAATAAGAGAAATTACGACTAGAGTACGAATAAATATAATAAAATTATAATAATTATTCTTAATTTTAATAAAACTATTACTTAAAAAAACATAGTAAAATAATGGAAAAGAAATTAATTATAATATTATTATTACTATATAACTAGAAATTATATAAAAGTAATATACCGTAACAATAAACTTAGAAATAATAACTATAAATTATATTAATTCGAATATAATAAACTAATTAAAATTTATATAAAATAAAATTATTTTTTTAACGTCGAAAACGTCGAAAAATAAAAGTTCGCTTAAAATAACAGATCGAGTAACCGCGAAATTAATTACTTTAAATCTTTATTAAAAAAAGAAAATTGTTATTTTCGATATTTCTTTGATAATAAAATATAATATAATTATTAAAACACTCTAATTCCGCTAGTATAATACCTTACTTAATTAGGAAATAAATTAAATAAATTTTCAATTATTTCACAATATAAAATAAAATATAAACAATAAGATATTTTAATAGTCGTTGAACGAAAAGAACAAATATATATAAAAGAATACGAGAAAAACTTTACTACTTTAGAAAATATAATATACATAAAATAAAACATATAATAAAAGAATATAACGTACTATTACGAATTTGAAATACCGTTTCGATAAATAAATAACAACATATAAATATAACCTAAAAAACACCGGAGTAAATAATTAAAATATTAGTATAATATTATAAGTTAAACCTCTCTTTTACGCTTTACTCCTATTTCGCGTTATGTATTTTTGAACTTATTAATAATATAACTGTTTAGCGTAAACAAGAATATTGTTATAATCAGTTATTTAATTTATTATATATTAAGTAGAGCGTATAATAAGGTAATCCGGATTATTATTGTTATTTTTTTACTTTCGAAACATTTATCCTGTTATTAATGTCGCAACGTTTTAATAAAACATTTTTTCGGAGCAGCTTTTAACACTATTTATATCTTTTTAATCGATATAATTTTTTCGAATTCTTCGTTTAATTTGGCTATATTCTTTTATATTTTTTAGGTTTGAATTTATTAATAGTAGCAGTTAATTAATTATTATAGATTTCGGTAACGGTTAAGTCGTTATTTTCTTCGTTAAAAGCTTTTTCGATTTTACGAAATAAATTCAGTCTGGCAAAGTTTTCGAAAGTTAAATGGAATTTTTAATAATATATATATTCTTAAATAATTCAAGTATTTTAATATTTAAATTATGTATTTATATACAAAAGTCGGGGCGTAAAAAGGTAAAATCTAATTTAGGTTTAGGTATTTTCGGTATTTAATTTTTAGCTTTAACGTATTCATTATTTACCGTTTTCGTTTTATTACTAGGTTGTAAATGTATAATTATTATAATTCTTTTTATATATACGAAAAGTATTTAAAAGAAGTCCGTGTTATTTATAATTTCGGAGGCCCGTCCGAAATAATATTTTCGAACCTAATAACGGAACCTTCGTTTTAAGATAAAAAAGATATTTATATTAAAAGGCTAAAAATGATACGAAAGGTAGGTAGGTTAGATAATAATGTAAATTTTATTTTAAAGATATACTTAAATAAAGACTTTAATAATAGAATTTTTATAGTCGTTAATAATTAAGAGTTTTCAAATTTTAGTATTTGCTGATTTAATATAAGGAATAAAAATTTACGTAGTTATTTTAAGTTAATTTAAGTATTGGTCCAGCCGATATTAAAGGTAATAGAGTATTAGTTGTCGTATACTTTATTATCTGAATTAGGAAATTATTATTATTATACGTTACCAGTTTAAAAATAATAAAAAGTAAAAGAGTTTATTTATTAGCGTTAATATACACGATTATAGTAATTTATTATCGTTTAAAAGCGTTTTTTAGAAGTACTAATTTTTTAAAAGTTTTACTGAAAATCAAAATCTTTTCATTTTATTTCTTTTTTTATCCCGATTTTATCGGCGTTATATTTATTATATTACTTAATCGTTTTGATAGGGGGTTATTTAAAACGATTAAATAATAAGTTAGTATACGTTCGCCAACTTTTATTTAAACGTTTATAATTAATCGCTGTATTTTTAAAAGTTTTAATTTTGAGGTAATTAGGAAGAAACCGTTTTTTTAAGTGTTTAAAATTATCGTTATTAATTAAAACCCGTAAGGCGTATAGGCGAAATTAGGAAGGCGGCGGTATATAGCTTAATCAGATTTATATTATAACTTTATAAATTAATTTGTTTTTTTAAATTCGTAATAACCTTTCTTAAGCTTTCTTTACTTTTTCCTATATAAGTATATTTTCGATACGGCGTATAATATATCTCCTATTAAGCTGGTAATTTTTAAACGTATAACTTAGGGATCTTTTACGTTTTATTTTCTTTATTGCTTATACCGTACGGAATTAAGTAAAAAGATGTAAATCGTTTAAAAGAGCAAAATTTAATAAAGAAAAAAATTAGGAAGTAAATCGAAAGGCGTTGCAAATATAAGGTGGTGCGTTATAGGGGTAGAGCGTAAAAGGGGGGTAGGACTTAAATATAAACAACTTTTTTTAAAAAGATTTAAAATAATACTATTAAATTATAATAAATAAAGGTATAAAATACACTTTAAAAACAGTGGAATAACTACCTTTTACCTTAGTTATAACTTAAACGAAATAGAATTATACTTATTTTATAATTATTTAAAACTTAAATTAAAAAAAAGATATATTTACAAGGTCGTTAGGTTTACGCCATATTATCCAGGCTAAGCTAAAAAACGAATTAATTATATTAATAATTAATACGATAAATACTTTACCCAGTATTTTCGAATACGGTAACTATTAATAGTTTTCACGATAACGATAAATTATACCTCGGTCGCGAATAACCTTATCCCGAAGCCGATTACGCAATGCCGACAAGCTTCGACCCTGATAGACCTTATGCCCTCTGGCTGGTTTGGCAGGGGGAATCTCAATGACCCGGGGAGATGTTAAGCAAAAAAGATATATTTAACATTTTAAATTATTAATCGGTTAGTTAATATTATTTATATTACAAAAGAAAATTTACTAGTAATTATCGACTATTATTAGCTTAACGATATAATTCTTAAAAATATAATCTTATTATTTTTTATTATAATTATAAAGAACAGTTCTTAAAAAATTAAATTCGGATTAAACCTTAAAAAAAATAAAAAATAACTCTTGGGATTAAATAAGAACTATTTAAATACTTTATAAAATTTTTCAACGTTACGAATATATTAATAACCTTTTAATAAGTAATTAATTATATATTCCGAAAATATCTTTACGTATTTATTAAGTATTATCTTCTTAATATTTTTATTTATTTAAAATAAAACAAACGTACTATACGATTATATAAAGGTTTAAGTTGTATAAAATATTAATTTTATAAATAAAATATTTTTTTTTATATTTAAACATATAAGGTTTACAAAAGATTAGTATTTTGAAATATATTAAAATAAACTCGAAGAGACTTGTCTCAGTTTTAAAATAGAAAATTTTTATTAATTATTATTAATAATTTATAAGCTATATAAATAAAGTTTACTAAAATTAATAACCGGCTTTTGTAAGCCTTAACTATTATTTCGTTATTAATAATATAAAAATATTATTATTAATAAAGTTATTTAAAATATATATAACTTGAAAAAAATAATAAAATAAAAAATCGGTAAGTTATACCTTACATTAAAAATATTAATTTACTAAAAAAATGAATTAAGATTTTTATTTTCCGTTACATTTAAGCACTATAATTTATAGAATATAATAATAAATTATTATATATACGATAAAATTATAAGTATAATTTGAAAGCTAGATATTTTAAGGAAAAATAGATATTAATTATAAGCGTATTATTTATTTCATAGTTAGATTATTATATCTTTTAAAGATTAAGTAAAAATAAAATAAGTTTTATTCTTAAATGATTTAATTTATAACAGCTTTAAAGTTTAAATATAAAAGAGGATCTTTTAATAAATATTAACAAGATATTTTTATTAAATATATAGTACGATATATAACAATTTTACGAAAACTTACTCGGAAATTATAATAAGCAAATAAAATTTAAATTTTAACCGTTTTATAAAAAAAGTTAAGTATAAAATATATTACATTAATATATTATTTACGATAACATAAAAGAATAATCTATATAGAAATGTATAATCATTTATAATTAAAAAACGTTTATAAAAATTATTTATATATTCAATGTTATTATAAATCTTTTATTCTTAAATAATTTAATTCCGGCCTAATGACTTAGTAGTTGCGAGCCTGGGTATCTCTGTTAATTAAAACAAGCTTAGGCGCCCGTTCCTTTAGGTGGCGCCAGCTTAAAGGAGCTAGATTAATTAGGGTTTTGGCTCCGCTATTATATTGGCGACAACTGGAGCGGTTAAGGGTTCTGGGAACTAACTCATTAAATCAATCGTATATTACTATTTGTTTGTTACCGTATTAATAACCCGTACTGCGTTTTTCCGATTCTTGGCTAAGAATCGACAGTTTTAAGAGGTGTTTCCCGGTTGCGTTTATATAATACCATTTGTGTATATGTATATAGTAAAGGGATTAGCTGTATATATATATATATATATATATAGTTAAATACCTTAATAGCACTTTATCTTATAAACAATTTAATTCCGGAAATATATTACGATAATAATTTTATAATTATTATTCGATTTATAAAACTTGTTTATTTTTAATTTATTACGAACATTATAAATCCTTAAATATATAATGTATTAATTTTTTTAGTACATTTTTATTATATATATATTACCGTTAAAGATTATTTTAAATAAAGACGTAATATTTATTACGAAGCATTAATAAACCTTTATATTATATATCGGTTTAAAGTATATATAAATAAATAAATAAATAAATAAACATTAAGATTAAGGCGATTTTTATATTAAAACAATTTATACAATTATATATAAAAACGAAAATAAAATTAGAATTAATATAAAACCGGATAATTAAATATTTTAACTGGAAGAAATTAAAAGAAATTTAATTTCTAGAAAAAGAAATTATAATTAATTACTAAATATATTAAAACGATATACCTGAGTTTAAAAATTATATATATATTAATTTTCATTAAATTATTATATTAAATCTTAAAAAATAGTTATAAATTATACTAATTTCTTAAAATTATACATTCTTTAGTATTTTCCGTTTCCATATATATATAACTAGTTAATACAATTATCTTTAATATAATATATAATTAAAGAATAACAAAAAATATACCGGTTTATAAAACAAAGAAATCTTAAATATACGAAAAAAGGATATAATAAATTCTTTATTATATAAGATAATTAATTAAATTCTGAAATTAATTTAATTCTCGCTAAAATATTTATTAATATTTAAGGTTTGAAAAAACTTTTCTTAATAATAAAATTTCCGGGGTTAAAGACGTTAATTTGTGAAAAATTCCATAATTAAAGAAATCAGAAAATTATATACTACTTAATACGTATAGCTACTTTATTTCTTTTATTACTTTAAATTATTTATTAATTTACACTTTTAATTAATACCGTTTATTATTTAAACGTAAAACTATTTCCTTTAACGATATAAACGGTAAAATAATTAATAATTTTATTTATATTAATTATAAAGTACTATTAAGGCATCTAGCTATATATATACATACAGCTAATCCTTTTACTACATTCATATATATAAATGGTAGTTCTGTATAAACGCGACCGGGGAGCACCCCCTAAAAACCGTCCCTTCTTAGCCAAGGACCGGAAAAACGCAATGCGGGTTATTAACACGGTGACAAACAAATGGTACGTACACGATTGATTTAATTAGTTCCCAGAGCCCCCAACCACTCCAATTGATCGCCAACACGGTAGCGGAGCCGAAGCCCCAACTAGTCTAGCTCCTCTAGGCTGGCGCCACCTAAAGGAACGGCGGCCCAAGCTGGATTCGAACCAACTATCTTTTGCGCCAACCGTAACAGGGTGCCCAAACCTGTTGCAATTGAAAAAGACACCCAGGCTCGCAACCACTGAGCTACTGGGCCATTTTATCTATATTATATTATTTATATACTAGATTTTCTTTTAATTTTAATTAAAAAGGTTATAAGGTTTTTTTTATAATAGTTTTTTTTACTAATAAAACAACCCCTTTTTTAATATAACGTAAAAAATTAATAACAGAACCGGATCCGTTATAAGAATAACGAAATATTTTATCTATTTAAAATTTCTTTTTTTTGAAATAAAGTATATACTATATTATTTAAATATTTAAAACTTTTCTTTTAATTTAAATAATTACGAAATCTACGATTAACGATATACTTTATTATAATAAAAAAATTAAACTTATTAAAAATATTTGTATAGTATTATATTTTATATTAATTCAGCTTAACCTTTAAAAACGATCGGAGCTCCCGGATAAAGTTACGTAATTTAAATCTTTTTTAATATTAAACGTCTAGTTAAAGCTATATAAATCTAAGTAAAATTAAATATATAAATACGTTAAAGTTTAATCGGAATTTAGTTTAATATTATTAGACGTAATTAAATTATCTTCTTTATTTAAATTTCTACGATATAATTATTAATATAAACCGTACGACTTAGTTTAATAATTAATTAACTAGCCCAGCCGTTATATAGCATATGCTATTCTAACCGCAATTTCCGTATTTATAAAAAGAATCGTTTATATTACGGTATAGATTAAACAGGTTTAAAATTAATCGGCAGCCGCCTAATTTACGATATCTAGGTGTATAAATTTAGTAATAATAAGTTTAAGAACTATATTTTATCGATAATATCACTATATACGCTTTTTCTTCCAACGTGAATTTTTAAATAACGGTATGGTATAAAGCTTAAAAAAGCTTGGTATACCGTACCGCCTACGAATTTATTTATTTTCCTATAAAGATTTACTCTTTCGATTATTAAATAAAGTTAATTTTTTAATTAAAAATTATTATATATTTTTAAAGTAAATTAGAATACGAATGATTTAAATTTATATAAACTTAATATTAATATCTTGTTATTTAAATAAATCATCGGTTAAATAGGTTTATAATCTTTATTTATTTTAGTAACGTTATTATTTTAAAACTTAATATTTTATTATACGATATTAAACACCGGGTTATATTTAAAGAGTTTATCGAATATAAGCTTTTTACTACTAAGATAAATAGTATTCGCTATAATATTTATTAATACTTTAACGATTATTAATAATAAGACTATCGGTTTTTAAATATTAAGTATAATTTAATTTCCAACTAACCTTAATTTTACGAAAAAACGTATTATATATAAATATTAATAAGCTGGTTTAAAATAACGTTAAACGGAAATTAGATTATGTTTATATTATCTTCGGATATGTTTTAATTAACCGCTATTTCTATCGTTATTATTCGATATAAATTAGATATATATTTATAATTTTCAACTTGGTTATTATTCACCCGGTATATTTTATAAAAATCTTTACTAATAACTTTATCGAATATTGCTAAAGTTAATAAATAAAGTTTAACAATATTCTTAATATATTAGCGAGCTTTTATATAGCTGTCGACTAATTTTTAGCTCCTAAGAAATGATTAAGTTGATTTATCTATTTTCGTAATATATTCGTATAATTAGCTTATTAAGATCTTGGGGTTAACGGCTATCTAACTGCTACTACGATAAAAGCGAGATTTTCGAGATCTTATAAAGGCGAAAATTATTATAATAAAATTATAGAAAGCTTTTATCTAATAAAAAAACGGTTTTAACGTTCGAAGAAAGAACTTTTTAAT
The DNA here is from genome assembly GCA_004155055.1 of Monosporascus sp. CRB-8-3. NCBI lineage: Eukaryota > Fungi > Ascomycota > Sordariomycetes > Xylariales > Monosporascus > Monosporascus sp. CRB-8-3. The sequence goes on from QJNZ01000204.1 coordinate 93,529, forward strand.
AAAATATAAATATTAACGGTATTAACGGATATATTAACATATTTAATACGAGTTATATAAATATATTTAATATAACTATACGGTATTTCGACTTATTATACCTTTATATATCTCGGACCTTTAACTTTATTTTTATCTATATATATTACGCGAGGTTAGAATTTAGTTTTACTAGTTTACTGCTTTATTCTCGTTTATATAATAGATAATAACGTAGTTTATATTATTACAGGGTAATTTATTTAACGGATAAACCCAGCTTACTGTTAATTAAAACTATAAGCACTACAGTATTAAAATCTAGAAAATCGAATTAATTATGCTGTAATAAAATAGGGGCCGCCTTTAGAACTTTAAAGATTATCCGCAGCAACGTTAATTCTTTAGAGAGCCCTAGAAAGCCTTATATCAGTAGATCACCTATATAAAGTAAGATTAACGTTTTCTAGCTTCCTAGTAAGTGTAACACTTACAGAACACTTGTTAGCTAGCAAGGGGTGCTAAATGCACCCTAAATACGGAAAGGGTCCTTCTGATCGGAATATATATGTTACGTTGCTAGGCTATAGAAAAGCTGTACGTGTACGAGAAATATACGCAACTTAGTTTAATATAATAACATAACTAATATCCCTTATATTTAATAATTAAGAGTTTTATTCGCTTAATTCGCGTTAATATTAATTAATTAACTGTAATTAAGACGATATAGGCTATATATTAGTAATAACTATTAGTATATTTTATTAATTATAATAATAACGGTATCGTTAATATCTTCCGTTATTTATAACGGACCTATAGACTGGGACCGCTTTAAGGGCGAATTCCAGGCTAAAACGTATGTTCTCGATATATAGGATTATATCGATCTTAATTAATTATTTTGTAACCTGTTAAATTAATAAAACCTAATATAATTTTATATCCGAAAAACGAATCCGTTATACGATATAAATTAATATCTTAAACGGTTTTTTAATTATATTTATATTTTTTCCGGAAAAATTTACGAAAAAATCGATTATATTAATTATTTAACGAATATTTTTAAAATAACGACCGAAAGCAAATAAGCTTATAATTAGGACTTTACGGTATATATTTATGAAAATCGTAAGTACGATATTTTCCGAAAAATTAATAATGACTTTATAAAATATATTCTGGAATTAATATTTCCAGTAATTAAGGAAATAAATCTTTTTTTAAAAAAGAACTTACGGAAATAATACGTTAAGCTGGTTAAATCCGGTAAGGTATACGATAACAGGTTCTTAATTAATACTTAACTAAAATATTGTAAAAAATTAAAGTAAATTTCGAAATCGGTAAAAAAAATTAAACGAATAAATTATAAAGTAATAAAAGATTATAACTTAAGGATAGTAATATAAAATCCTAAAAACGAAAACGACGATTATATAAATAAACGATTTATATATAATATTAGTTTCTATTATAAAGACTTAAATAATTATTTTCCAGATAATAAAAAAGTTTAAAATTAATAACAGTACGATTAGTTATAAGAAAATAACGGTTAACCTCTTAAATTACTGGATTATAACTTATTTATAACTTATATCGAAAAATATTAAAATAACGTTTTTAACGTTTTATGGGATATTTACGGACGTTTTTAATTAGGACGATTCTAATTAGGAAAAAACTAAGGATAACCCTTAATTACGAAAAAAGACCTTAGGGCGTAAACCGAAATAAAGCGGTCGTAAAGGTTTTTAAACGGGCCGAAATAACAGTAATAATAAACGAAAACGCTAAGAATTAAACGTATAGGAAACCCGTTATAAAACGTATTTAAGTTTTTTTTATAGGTTTTCTTAATGCTATTATATATTCCTTAATGAAGCCCCGGTAAATTTCCGTTTTAACGATAAGATAGTAATATACGTTTAAGTCTAAATATTTTCCGATTAATCTTTAAAGGAAAAAATTAACCGTTTGTTAAAAAACATGGAAAAAATAATTACTTAGGAAATAGATTAATTCTTAAAAGGAGTAAGATAAGTGTTAATATATTTTTTAATTTTTAATTAACGTAAATTAATAAACGTTACGTTTTATTTTTTAAAAAATTTATCCATTTTGAACTTAAGGTTTACGATATATATTTTTAATTTTATTAATAGGTTTTTAAATTTTAAATAAACCGGATAAAATAACGGGATATAAGCGGGTAATAGTTTCGTTCCGATTAAAGGATACGGAAAAGTTAACGTAATATTTCGAAACCTTAATAATATAAAAACGTTGCGTTTATATGATATGGTTTATTACGAAAGTTTTATATATAATTTAATATTTTTCCGGTAGTTCCGAAAAAAATGGTATTAGTAAAATAACCGAAAAACTAATAATTTTATCCGAAATAAGTATAATTAGGTAATTATTACGTTAATAAATAAATTTAATTAATTCGTTATCGAAAATATTAACGTAATAATTATTTATATAACTTTTATAACCTATAAACGAAACGTTAATTTATAAATAGCAAAATTATTACGGACCGGTAACGGCATTATATAGTACCTAAGATTAGGTTATTTAAGGCCCGAAGTAATTATTTAATTACAGTTTTATATAAAAGGAATCTGTTTAAAAGGTTTTATAACAATTAAATACTAGGTATATAGTAAAGCGAAAATTAAAAAATAAATACCTTGTTAGTTTAAAAAGGGAATTTCCCGATTAGGTTAAAAAATCGCTATTAATTTTATAAATTTGGAAAAAGATGCAGGAAAACATAAATACGTTATATTCGTCATCGATAGGTATTTAGGTTTTATTTAGGATATTTATTTTAAATACCGAAAGCAAAATATACTAATTATAACGTTCGAATATTTCCTAAAAGTTCTAAATAATTAAGATAAAATTTTTTTATAAATAATCGAATACGATAACGAAATTTTAAAAAATTACCAACTTCGAAATATGTTATAATCGCTTTTTTTTAATATTAAATTAAAGCCTTTAATACCGTATACCTAAGTTTAAAACGGGGATGCAAAACGTTTAAAAGGTATAATTAAGAAAAAAGCAATTGCGATACGGAATAGCGTTAAATTACTTTTATTTTTAATCGTATATATCTTTAAAGCAATAATATATTTATATAACCGTACCCCCAAATAGGTATTTTTTTAATAAAGGTTATACGAAATTTATTATATTTACTTAATATATAAAAACGGCATTATAATACTTAATCGGAAACTATAATAAATTTACCTATAAATATATAGTTATATAATTTACGTTATAATAATTACCGTTATAAAGAAAAAAATAAAAACTTTAAAAGTTAAATTTTAAAACGTAAATTAATTTCCAAATCGGTTACCGATTTACGAATATCTACGAGATTTAAAACCCGTTAATTAATACAGTTATTACTATTCGAAACGTATATTTAACGAAAAAGCTATTTTTTCAAATAATATCAAACCTAAAAAACAATTTTTTATACGTAACAAAAAATCTCCCTAGAGGAGATATAACTGTAGAACTAAATTAAACAAATGGATAGATTGTATTATCGGTTGTTAAGTTTTACCAAACCCTAACTTTATAAATTGCCTAATTATGCCCTTATCGACGACTATTCTTAACGGAATTCTGGACGGTTTTCGTAATCCGGAATAGCCGGATAAATTATCGTTCGTAATTTTTTTTTTATCGATTTAAAAATTAAATTTTAACGTTTTTAAACTTATTATCGTTATCCTTTAATTTTATTAGTAATTTCTTTATAAGCCGGATTTTTCTTAGTATAAATTTACGCAAAAACCGATTATTTCCGCCGTTTTAAATTAAATCGTATCCGAAAATTAAAAATAAAACCCGATTTTTTTCGGATAAGTTGTTAATATCGACGGAAGTATCGATATATTTTATTCGGCCGATTATTTTATTTAAGTCGGGTAATTTAATCGAAACCGTTTTCGTCGAGATTTCGGAGGTACGGAATATTGGGATTTTATATTCGGACTTAGCCGGCATGTTTTAATTATTTTAATTAATAGGGGTTTAAAAAGTCCTGAAATTAATCGAGGTTAAAAAAGGTGGCTAGTTTAAAGTTCCTAGCCCTTTTTCCCGGCTGATATTTAACATTTTTAATCGTAAGACTGGCGAAGGGTCGCAAAGCTATTTTATACGGACTTAAGGTTTACCGCGAAAAACTTAACATTTTCTAAGTTATTATTTAAAATTCCCTTTGTTAAACCGTAAAACTAAAAAGCATAAAGTTTATTAAGGTCGAAGTTTATTAACATTAGGCAAGTAAGCTTTCTAAGCTGATATTAGTCGAGAAATTACGTACTTACGGGGACTTAATAATTAATTTCGGGATAAAACTTTTTACGACCGAAATATAATTTATCGTTACCGTAAAAACTATTGATAATTGCCGTATTCGAAAATATTAGGTAAAGTATTTATCGTATTAATTATTAATGTAATTACTTTATATCTTTAGCTTAGCCTGAATAATATAGCTTAAACCTAACAACCTTATATACGTAATAAAAAAAGAATTACAAAAGCTACTGCGACAGGTAAAAATACCTAATTAAAATAATAACTATTTAATTTATATACAAAAAAAGGATAAAAACTTAAACGGAATAATTTAATTACTAGTTAAATAAAAGAAATAATTTTAAAAAAATACTAACGTAAAAAACGTACGGGATAAGGAAAAATAAGTTTATTCGTAAAAGATTAATTACCTTTATACGATTACTATATTTAAACTATTTCCGTCCCTTAAATTATTACTACTATTAACGTTTACCTTAATAACTATTACGATTATTATACCGACGGAAAAAATAAAAATAACTTTAAGTTTCTTTTATATTATTTAACCCAGAGTAACGGTAAAAGACGAAAATACTTTACGGATAATAACGTTATCCCCCCGTATATTCTATATTAAAAAAATGTTATCCGAAACGAATATAAAATATAAAAAGCCGTATTTAATACAGAACGTTTAGCCCTTATTATAAATACGTACGATAACCGGCCGGTAAATTACGGAAATTTAAGGATATTAATTACCCGAAATACGCGATATTTTAATCGGAAAAATAATAATACTTTAGCAAATAAAAAGGTATTAAAGTGATAAAACCGGGTATATAAGCGTAATTTACCGTTACCGTTACAAAACTATAAAAAGTTAAATATATACCCGTTAAAAAAGATATTTCGTAAAGCCGAAAGGGCTTATAAAGTTATAAAAAAATACGATTCTGGGAAATAATTAATTAATTTTCTGCTAAAAAAAAATAAGTTTTAGGGTATATATAAGTATATATTTATAAGTTTAACAAATATAGCTAGTTATAAAAATACAAAGTACGTCTTATCGTATAAGGCAATTAACAGTTAAAAAACGTATATAATAATATATACGTATTTACTTTAGCTAAAAAATCGTTTAAGGCGTTAATTATTACGGCAGTTAAATTCAACTTAAAGCTTAAATAATATAACGCTATTAACGCTTTCGTCAACATTAACTTACCCTACAAAATATATATAAAAACGCCTTTAAAATACCTTTAACGTAAGAAGGCTTTCTTAATTAAAAAGGTTTTATATAGTTTAAGGAAGTTGCCGTTATTATGACAAAAAGATTTTACCGGAACGTTTAAAAAATTAAAACTTAGTCCCGTTCTTTATAAACCTTATTATTTTGTTTATTAAAAGGTACTTATTTTCTTTTTTATAGATAATATCGTTATAATATATCGTAAAAAAAACTATGACCACGTCGATTAGTTGATTTAACAGATACGGGAATGGTATATTTTTATAGGAAATAAGGATTTATAATAATTCCTCGGTATCGAAATAATCAGAAATAAACTTAATAAGAAAATTTAGTTATCTTAATCCGACTTTATAAATAAACTAGTTAACTTAATCCTTAAAAAAAACCTAAATAACTTTCCAGAAACGTTTATAATTAACGTTAAGTTATTGCCGAATCTTAATTTAGCTTATTTAAGCTTTGTTAATAAATATTAAAAAAAAATCGGTTTTATTTTTTACGTAATAATTAATATGCAACCCGATATATCTTTTACCGTATCTCGATTTGCCCGTTTTAACTTAAACTTTAACGACGTATATTATAAAGTTATTAATTAAGTTATATTATACTTAATCGGAACTAAAACGTTAGCGTTATAAATCGGAGGCGAAAATTCGTTAAATACCTGAAATAATACTTTTTTCGCGGATAATACGGTCGATTAAAAAAACTTTTAAATTTACGTTATAAAGTTATTTAAAAAAATTAATAAAATAACGGGCGAATAAGTAAAATATAATAATTACTTTTATAATAAAAACGGAATTATTATTTTTTGCATAAATTATAACAAAAACTTTATTTAGTTTTCGATTAATTAAAAAGCTGGAAATCACCCTAGATATTAAACCGCTAAATATATAATACGATAATTAACAGATTATATAGTTTATTAACGCCGACATCGCCCTATTATAGACGAAACTGCGGCACGTAAATATATATAATTACTGGTTACGAAAAATCGCAAAAAAAATTTAATTAAAATGGATTATACGTTTATAAGCGATATGTTAATTAATAAATTAATTAAAACCCTATTACGCGAACCGTTTAAGCATTTTAAAAAGTAATTAAAATTAATAAATATTACGGAAACTTTTAAGCGGCAAAAAAATATTCTATAAGTAATTTTAAAGGAAAAATTAATTAATTAAAAGGATTTAATCGCCGGAGGAAAAATTGAATAGAAAGTTGTAGCTTTAAGAAAGGATAATAAGTAACAATTAACGCCATAAATATTGTAGGGCGTTAAAGGGATATATCAGCTAGTAAAAGGTGCTAAACATACCTTAAATACGGAAAAAATCCTTTTAATCGAAAGATATATATTCTATTATTAGGTTATAAAAAAGCTGTACACGTATAAGAAACACACGTAACTTAGCTTAATGCAACAATATAACTGATGTCCCCTATATCGGACAACATTCGAAGGCCGCTAAGGCGCCGAGCTGCAATTAAGGAAAGGAGATCCCCGAAATCTAGGCAAGACAGCGGGATCGAGCTTACTAATGTACTTTATAAATTCCTCAAGAAAATTAATAATACATTATAAAAATAATAATACATTATAAAAATAATAATATATATAAAAACCGATAATAATATAAAATATAATAAATTATAATTAATAATAAATATTTCGATATTGTACTAGTACGAAAACTAAAAATATAATAATAGTAAATGAAATATACTTAGCGTTAATATATATATAGCTTAACGTAAAACTTTTTAATAAATTTTACTAACACTAATTATACTATATTATAATAACAACTCTTATAAGCAACTAATCGCATTCGAGCAGTTATAAGATATATAACATTAGTTCTCGAAATAATAATATATAACTTAAATAAAAATAAGTTTTTATAACTTTATTACTATATAAAGCCGACTATTTAATAATATCTATCTATTAAAAACTTATATATAATTTACGAAGAAAATGGTATATAAAATCGAAATCAAGTCATTTATATTTATTATAATAAGGTAACTATAAAAATGTTATTATCGATACGTTATAAAGTCGAGCTTATATAAAATAAGCACTTATTTAAAAGTTCTACTAGGTTCTCGCTTTTATCTTTAGCAATTTTACGCAATATATAATTCCCGGCTTTAATAAAGAACTTTATTAAGATTATAAATACTATTATTGCTATCTCTTATTAATCACTAAATATCCCGGATATCCGCCGGAAGGCCATAAGGCATTACTCGCAAGAATTTTCTAAAAGCAGGTAGCAGTCTGTTTTTTTTATTCGCTAACAGAAGTTAATCAGCGTTCGCAGGGGTAGCTAAGTAGAGTTTCAGTGGGCCTTACTCTGTTTTAAGCTAATAACCCGTTAAAAAATTATTACGACTAATACCTTATAGCCTTCCGGCGAATATATCATACCGTAACCGCTACTACCGATCTTAGCGGCTACGCCGCAGACATATATACCGCACTATATAATTAATTATAATATAACCCAGTATAAAAGTAAATATAACTTTATATAACGTATAAACCGGTAATTATTAATTCTATTAAAAGTAATATCGCAAACTACTTACGGTTTTATATAACTAATAATTTCTATGAAAATTAACTAATGAAAATAAAAAACAAGTAGTAATACGAAACATCCTCTTATAACCCGCCTTACCGTTAACAACCTCATTTAAAAACCTGATTTCAGGATTAAAAGCATTAGCACCTCGTTAAGATCGAGGACCTAGGAGGTACTCTACGCCTCCTAGCTAATAAAGCAATCGAATAAAAGTAGTTTTCAGCTAATAACGTAAATATTATTATACTTTTTAAGAGCAGGTACTATTAATTCGTAGAATTATACTAATATAAATATATAATAGTTTAAAACTACTTTTAAAATATAGCCGTAAGCGTTAAAAACGTACCGAGAATGTTATTATCCGCTATACGGTATATTAACGGTACTTGTTAATATAAGACGGGGCTATAATCTTCGAGGTTAAAAGCTTATATAAAACTGCGTTTATATACTTATCAGCTTCTTATATAAATATTAAAATACCGATAATTTTTTAAATATTATTAAATTCCTTAACCGGATAGTTTTTTACTTTCTGCTAATAAGTAATTTATATAAACGCAAAATATAATACCGTTATAATCGGAAAAGGCATACCTTTTATAACTTATTAAACACGGTTTAAAAGAGCGAGTTTAATGATATAAGGGATTACCTTTACCGAGTAAAGCGTTATCTTTTAATGCTTATATAATTCTAATAAAGAAAGTCCCTACGTTATTAAAGGAGAACGTCGGGTTTAGTTTCTTCGTGGAATTCTTAAATATGGATTCGGATATAGTCTAGGGTCTAGTAATCGAGATAATTAAACACTTAATAAAATGGCTTATACAGTTCTTATACGTTTTAATTGTTTATTTATATTTAATAACGTAAAAGTAAGATTAATAGGTAAAGAGCCTTCTTATTTATACGGTTATTTAAAAATATTTATATTTTAATATAATTACGCTGTAATAGTAAATATGTAGTTTTAATACAGTACGAATTAATATATACTAAGATTTTCTTTTATTTTTAAATAAGCTTTTTCTTATATACTTTTGCTAGTAAAAGTCTTCTTGCTTATATTAAAGTAACCTTACCTTTTACTAGAACGAATTCTTAATAGAGCTTAAAAGTTAACGGAGTAATACTTAACTTAAAGGTCTATTTTAATATTAAGGTTTATAAAAGAGCGAAAAAATCTAATTTTAATAGTTTTATAATTAATAAAACTTAATTTACTTATTTAAAAAGTAAGTTAAGTTTTAAAAAGTTATAATCATATTTAAAATATATATTAAGGCGAAAAAAGTATAATAGAAGATAAAGATTTCTATTATTATATAGAAAATATTAAACGTTAAATTATTAACGTATTATATAAGCGAGTTGTATATATAGGTAAGCTGTATATTCTTTTTTATTATTTTAATTTTTTAACTTTAATTATTTATTTTTTAATAATTATAATATAAAACGGCTTATAAAAGAAGCGAAAATAAATTTAGCCGTTTAGGTTAAAAAACGAAATCCGAAATTTAGTTATAGAAAGTTTAGTTTTATTTATAATATTTTATTTATTATTTTAGGAATGCGAATTAATAGTAAATGCGCCCGATCCGATACCGTTTTTAATTTGCGAAAATTAACGCCGATTAAAAAGAAATTAATTATCGAACGAATTTTTAACTTAGATACGTAAGCATTTTTTGTTTGGCGTTAGTATATTAAAGATATAACGAATTTATTATTTACGTAATGCGTTATAAGACGTATTAAGGTTAATTAGGTATTTAATTTTGTTAAATAGTAATATAAATTTAAAACGCGTTTAAATTAAAAAATAAATTATTAACGGGTTTTATGCGAAAATTTAAAGATATTTCGTAAGTAATTTAAGTTTATTCGGGTTATAATTGCGAAATACGGTATTATGAAAAAGGATATTTATAATTTTAACGAAATAAGGTTTTTAATAAGTTTTTTTATAATAATAGGTATAGTAATTATAAATACCGAAAAACGTAAAAAACTTAAATAAGTATAATAAGGAAATAGGGAATGGTTTACGATAATACAAGTTATTAATTTTTAAGGTTAGGTTTTGTTTTTATTTATTATTTTTGCCGGGAAGAATTATTTCTTTCGCTGTTTGCCAATAATTTATTTTTACCCGATTAAAAGATTATTATAAGCAAAAACGGCTGGACGATAAATAAATTAAGTTTAAAATAAATTAAATATTTCGATAAATATATTAAAACGCGTATTAAAAGTTTAAAACGTTTTTTTATTTTTAATGGTTACGAAAATTATTATTTAATCGAATTTGAAGATTATTGTAAAATTAATAATATTATTATATTTTATATATTTGTTTATTTTTTTTATTCGTTTTAATTTTTAAACGTATTTTATTTTTTTATATTAAAACGTGTTTATTCGTTATATATCGAAGGTCTTATATAACGTTACGTTATTTATATTATTAAAAAAGATTTTATCGCCGGTTTTTATAATGTATTTAGAGTTGTTATAATGACCGATAATATTAAATTTAGATTTGTAAAAGTGGGATTTGTTTTATTTAATTTTAATTACGTTTTTTCCGAATTAAAAGTTTTAATTATACTTATACCGACCGTTTTTTTATTTACCTTTCTTAATTCCGTTATTTCTTTATTTACGAAAATTTTAAAAATATTATTAAAGTAATTTAACGAGGACGTTATTTATAAAAGAAAATCAGAAATTATTAGGGTAATTTGCCGATAAAGATGCTAAAGTTGGTTAATTTTTTAACAAAAAGTAACCTGTTATTTTTATACGAAATTGCTTTTTTTCGGAAGGAAAATGATTATTTTCGTAAAACGAATTACGTTTTTAGTAAATGCCGGAAAATTAAAAATAAACGTTTTTAAAAAGGAGGGATATTTATTATAAAGGAAATATAAGTTTTTATAATTACGAAGGAAGGTAATAGTAAATAATCGTAGTTAGTAGCGGCCGAAAGGGGTTATTGTAAAAGGGTTTAGGTAAAGGAATGGAAATGTAGCGTTTGTAGTAAGTCCGGATATAATACGTGTATTTATAAGGAAAATATAAAGGTATTTAGTAATAAAAAATCCGATTAATTTAAATTAATTTAATATGTTATAGTTATTTAATTCGAATTTGCTATTATGACGTACTAAAAAGTGTACAGTTTACTTGTATATATAGCTTGCTTATATAGTACGTTATATCTTTTTTAGACGTTCTTTTAATTATAAATTTTACTTTAAAAGTATAAGTTAACCCTTTATTACGCTTTACCTCCCTATTGCGCTACTATTTTCTATGTAAAATTAATAATATTGCTTACTTATATTTATTTAACGAAAATATATATTAATAAATATTAAAGTATAATAAATCCTTTTATATATAAATTAAACGTATATAGACTTTTAAACGGAAAATTTAACGTTAATATTAAAGAATTTAAGATTTAATACGAATAAAGAGTTCTTAACATTTTTCTACATAAATTACTAGCAAATCTATTAATAAATATATTTAAGAATAAAAGATTTATATAATTATATAAGAAGATAAATAAAATTATAAAATTATAATATAATGCATAACTGTATAAATATATTATAAGGATAAAAATTAATGTTATTATTTATTTTTATTATCACGATATATAATAATATATATTTATTTTAAATCATTATATAGAAACATAATATGTATAATATTTTTAAAACATTAAACACTAATTAAACAAACGATATATGTACAGAGAATTCCGGCGTAATACTATTAAATAATATGTTAATTAATATTAATAATCATTATTACTAACTTTCTTTTAATAATTTAATTAATATAATTTAAATTTGTTATTTATAAATTTATATTATAAATTGATAAAAAATCGTACTTTATACGTTGTTAATATACTAAAGAATAATTCCGCTATTACGTAATCCAAATATAAGTATAATAAATTCAATCAGTAAATATTAAATAAAGATCGAAAAGTCTTTATTAGTATTATTTCTATTAGAATTATAATTATATTTTTAAAATATAGCAATTTCGGGGATTTATATAAGAAATCACCTGCCGGTTAAGGGGGTAGAGTGTAAGAGGGGGCGGTATCTTGTTATATTTAACTTACGAAATGTTGAGATATATTACGTTACTTATATAGTAGCCTCGAAATTATACTATAAATATATATTTAAAATAGTAGAAATGAAAAATGTTTAAAGTATAATAAGATTTAATTTATAGGTTTTATACGTATTATAAAGCCTAAAGATTTAACGTTAGTATTTAAACATACTTAATATAGTTATTTATTTTAATAAATTTATTTATATTATTAATTCTTTATTATATCTTACTTATATTTCGTAATATTTTCTTAACAAGTATTATTTTTTAGTTATTTAATATTTATTATTTAACGTTATAATATCGGAATGTTTTAAAAACTTTTACGTATTTTTAAAATTACGTAATATATTAGAATATTTTTTTAAACATTCAGTTACCGCTTTTTAACATTAATCCGTATTTAATATTATATTAATTACGATTTAATAAATTAATTATAACCTTTAATTTCGTTATAAATATTATAAATTAGGTTGAAATTTTCATATTATTTTTAATAAAACAGTCGATTATACAAATAAGAATTTATATTAATAAATTAAAACAGGTCTTATCAAATCCTTTATATATAAAACATCTTATTTAAAAGCTTAAAAAGAAGAATATCAGGCGTTTCTTATTATTATAGAAAACTATGTATAAAGGTTAGTAGGTCAGCATTATATAGCCCATCGCCGACCCACTTGGTTATATTGCCGAGTTATATAGCGATAAGACTAGAAAAAGCTAGAACAAGCTAGAATAGCTGTAGCTGATAACAGCTGCAGTAATAGCTGTATCAGCTATACAACTCTAACTCTAGTTAATGAATTAAAACGATTTATTGTTAATAAAGCTATTTAACATATAAGTATAAACGAATTATATTTTTTTAAAGATTTTTTAACGAAAAAACTAAAAATAAACTTATTTATAAAAATAATTAATTTTTATTATTATATTTAAATATTTACTTCCTTATTTTATATATTTTACTCATTTCTATTTGTTCGTATTTATAATTCTTATATTTATTTTTATTAAACATTTTATTATAAGTTTTGTAAGGTCGTTAAGTTTAAGCCGTATTATCCAGGCTAAATTTAAGATACGAAGTAATTATATTAATAATTATTACGAGAATTACTTTACTTAATTTTTTCGAATACGGTAATTATTAATAGTTTTTACGATAATAATAAATTATACGTTTCGGTTATAAAAAACCTTATCCCGAAGCTAATTATCGCGTAATACCGACAAGCCTTAACTTTAATAAACTTTATTCTTTTTAGTTTGTTCGGTAAAAGGAATTTTTTAAAATGTAGATAATCATTTAAAAGATATTAAACTTTTCGCGGTAAACCTTAAGTCCGTATAAGATAACTTTACGACCCTTTGCCAGTTTTACAATTAAAAGTGTAAGATATTAACTAGGAAAAAGGGCTAGGAATTCCAAACTAGCTACTTTTAATTTCGATCGATTTTACGATTCTTCGAATTCTTATTAATTAAAACAATTAAAATATGCCGGGTAATTCCCATTATAAAATACCGGTATTCCGTAATTTTAATATCTTTACGAATAACGTTCTTTTTAAGGTTTTTAAGTTTAATAAAGTTTTAAAATAAATTAAAAATACTAAAACCTCCGTCGATTTAATTAACGTTTTTTTAAAAAAAAGGATTTTACTTTTAATTTTCGGATATAATTTAATTTATATATGTAAAAATATTTAAAAATTAAACAACTTTATAATAGAACATATCGACCATTTAAAAGAATTATTAGAAAAACTGAATATAGGTAATAAAAGGTTTAAAAACTTTAAGGTTTAATTTTTAATTCGACATAAACTGGAGGATTATAAGCAATAATTTATCCGGCTGTTCCGGATTGTAAAAACCGTCTAGAATTTAGTTAAAAATAGTCGTTAATAGGAACATAATAAGGTAATCTAAAAAAAGGTTAGAGTTTAATAAAACCTAGCAACCGATTGTATAATCTATTAATTTGATTAATTTAGTTTTACGGTTACGTCCCCTTTAAGAAAAATTATAAGTTTTAAGTTATAAATATTATATAAATTATTTTAAATTTTTTATAATATTTCATTAATTTTACGTATAACGTACTATATAAGCAAGTGGTTCGTTTTTAGCGCTTTACGATAATGAAATTAAATAATATAATTATAAGATCATTAATTAATTTAAATTAATTAAATTCTTTATTATAAGACGTTTTTATAACTTCTTTATAAATACGCGTATTATATCCGGGCTTGCCGTGAATGTTGTATTTCTATTTTTCGTTTAAACCTTTTAATAAAGATTAGTTTTAGCTCTTATTAAATATAAATATTTTTTATTATTATTATTTTAATTATAATAGCCTTGATTTGGCTTATAATAAACATTTTCTTTCCCTAGACACGTAGGGTTTAGTTTTCCGGCCTTTATTAAGGATGTAATTCTTTTTACGAAAATAACCGTTTTTTTAACAAAGTAATTTTATATAAAAGTAGTAAGTTACTTTTGTTAAAGAATTAACCGATTTAATTATCGTTATCAGCGAACTAGCTTAGTAATTTTTAACTTTCCTTTATAACTAACGTTTTTATCGAGTTACGTTAGTAATATTTTTAAAATTTTTATAAGTAAGAATATAACGGAGTAAATAAAGGTAAATGAAAAAACGGTCGGGATAGGTATAATTAAAAATTTTAATTCGGAAAAAATACGTTTAAAATTAAAAAAACGTTTCCAACCGTTAATACGCGTTTAATATATTTATCGAATTATTTAATATATTTTAAATGTAGTTTATTTATTATTTAGCCATTTTTATTTCCAGCAATTCTTTAATCGGGTAAAAATAGATTATCGGCGAACTAGCGAAAAAATAGTTTTTCCCGGTAAGGATAATAAATAGAAATAAGTCCCAGTTATAAAAATTAATAACTTATA
Organism: Monosporascus sp. CRB-8-3; assembly: GCA_004155055.1. Lineage (NCBI taxonomy): Eukaryota > Fungi > Ascomycota > Sordariomycetes > Xylariales > Monosporascus > Monosporascus sp. CRB-8-3. Next base: position 108,838 of record QJNZ01000204.1, read on the forward strand.
TTATTTTAAATTATTCTTTGTTTTTTATTTCGTTTATTTAAGTTTTTTACCATTTTCGGCATTTATAATTATTATATTTATTATTATAAAAAACTTATTAAAATTTTTATTTCGTTAAAACTATTAATACTTTTTATCGTCATCCCGTATTTCGCAATTATAATACGAATCAATTTAAATTACCCACGAAATATTTCTAAATTTTCGTATAAAAACTTTTAATAATTTATTTTTCGATTTATACCCTTTTTAAATTCATTTTCCGTTTAATAAAATTAAACATTTAGTTAATTTTAATACGTATTACGATACGCTAAATAAATAACAAATTTACTATGTCTTTAATATATTAAAACGGAATAAGAAATATTTGCGTATTTAATCTCAAGATTCGCTTAGCAATGAACTTTTCTTCGATTAACGTTAATTTTTGTAAATTATTATAGTAGAAAGTTTTAAATATTTTATAACTCTCAGTTATTAATATTCGTGTATACGTTAGTAACAACTTTCTTAAATATTATAAATCTTTAATTAAGTAGAAAATAGTTCTAAAGAGTTTTTCTAACATGTTATACAGTTTAAACAGCTTATCCTCTCTTTAGAGTATGTTAAAAGTCGTAAATTTTAATTAACAAAACTAAAATGTTTTTCTATTCTTATTTTAAAAACATTCTATTTATAAACTTAAAGAGATTTTGATTTTACTATTTTACCTTTTAACACAATAATAATAATAATAATTTAAACTTATACAAGGGTTTATTTCTTAAAAATTAAAAATATTAAGTAAAGTAAAAAGACCTAGAATTCTACTGATATAAATAGTTAATAAAAATTAAATTTAAGACAATTATTATAGTAGTTAAAATGACTATTTCTAATAATTAAAACCATTAAAATTTTACTTTAATATTTTGCTAGTATTTTTATAACTGTTATTATAATATTATGATAAATTGAATTTATAACAATTTAAAAATAAATTTAAAATTCTATATAATATATAAGAAAGAAAAATATTTTAATAAGACCGTAATAACGATATTAGACATTAATAATCGTAATTCCCGTGTTATAAATATTATGATATCTTTCCGATATAGTTTTTATTATTGTGTAAAGCTCTTAAACTTTTAATGTTATCTTATTATAATGAAGCTTTTTTAAAAGCTTAGTTTTATTTTATTAAAGAGTTATTATATCTTATATTTTTTATTAATTTTAAACCCGTTTCCATTAGATGAATTATTCCTTTCAGGATAAAATCTCTATAACCTTTATATTTCTTTTATATATAAAGTCTTTTAATATAAATATCTAAGTTTATACTTTTTTTCTTTGCTCTTTTTACTTCTTTAAGCTTATATTTAAAGTAATATACTTTTAATAATAATCTAATAGAATCCATTAATTTTAATTTAAATTATTAAATTGTATACTTTATAAACTATTTCTTTTATTTATTATATTTATTTAAAACTATTTTAAAAATTCATTTAATAGCTTTTTAATAATTTATTATAAATTAGATTTCTTAATCAAATATTTAAATAGTGGTTATATTTATGTCGGTAATTAGTGGCTTATATGCCAGCAGCTGGTATATCTAAGCTGTAGCTACTGCTTAAACCATCCTGTATTTAGGAATTATTCTTTATTCAGCTAAACGTATATATAGGGGCCATTACACTCAGCTTTTTTTGGTTTTTCTTAAAATCATTATACGTTAATCGCTAGATTTTAATATTTGATTATTATAATTATTAATATAGTAATATTCCTTTTTAAATTAGTAACTATAATACGTCAAATAAAATAATTATAACGTATTACATATATGAGCGAGAGATACATATAAGCGAGAGACTTTTTTCGCTATTTTAACTATTTATTTTTAATCGTTTATTTTTTAATATTAACGTTATAAAACGCTTTATAAAAGAAGCGAAAATAAACCTAACTATTTAAGTTAAAAAACGAAATCCGAAAATTAGTTATAAAAAGTTTAGTTTTATTTATAAAGTTCTATATTTTATTTTAATATACCGTTTTAACGGTAAATACGCCCAAGCCGATATTATCCTTTTTTTGCAGAAATTAACGCCGACCGAAAAAAAATCGATTATCGACCAAATCCTTAACCTAGATACGTAAACGTTTTTTGTTCGGTTTTAATATATTAAAAATATGGCTAATATATTACTAACTTAACGCGTTACGGAACGCGTCGGAGTTAACTGGGCGTCGAATTTTGTTAAACGGTAAAAAAAATTCCAGATGCGTTTAAATCGGAAAATTAATTATTAACGGATTTTATCCGAAAATCCAGAAATATTTCGTAAATAATTCGAATTTATTCGGGTTATAATTACGAAATACGGCATTATAAAAAAGAATATTTACAACTTCGACGAGACTGGATTTTTGATAAAGTTTTTTATAATAACGGGTATAGTAATTATTAATGCCGAAAAACGTAAAAAATTTAAATAAACGCAATAAAAAAATAAAAAATAAGTTATAATTATCTAGGTTATTAATTTTTAAAATTAGGTTATACCGTTATTTATTATTATAACAAAAAAAAATTATATTAAGTTTTAATATTACAATAACTTATTACCAACAACCGATTAAAAAATTATATTAAATAATAATAGTTAAATAATAAATAAATTAAGTTTAAAATGGATTTAGTATTTTGATAAATACATTCGGATATATACGAAAGGTTCGAAACGTTTTTTTATCCTCGACGGTTACGAAAGTTATTATTCGATAAAATTCGAAAAATATTGCGCTAGTTATAATATTATTACGTTTTACATACTTACGTATTTTTCGTACCGGTTTTAATTTTTTAATATATCTTATTTTTTTGTTTTAAAATGCGTTTATTTGCGGTATATCGAAGATTTAATACGACGCCATTATACCTATATTACTAAAAAAGATTTTTTCGCCGGTTTTTACAACGCGTTCCAAACTGTTATAACGTCCGATAATATTAAATCTGGATTTACAAAAACTGGCCTTATTTTATTCGATTTTAATAACGTCCTTTTTAAATTCGAAATTTTTTTAATTATATTTACGCTAATTGTTTCCCCGTTAACTTCCGCCGGTTTTATTTTCCTACCTGCAAAAACCCTTAAAAATATCCGTAAAATAATAAAACAAAAACATTATTTACAAAAGAAAATTAAAAATTATTAAAGTAATTTGTTAATAAAAATACTTAAATCGGTTAATCTTGTAATAAAAGGTTATATGTTATTATTGCATAAAACCGTTTTTTTCCGGGAAAAAAACGTTTAATTACGCGAAACGAACTATATTTTAAGTAAACATTGCAGAATTAAAAATAAATGTTTTCAAAAAAAAAAAACATTTATTATACAAAAAAAATAAGCTTTTTTGGCCCAAAAAAAAAAGGGTAATAAAAAAATATAACTAACAGTAACTGGGGGGGGTTATCGTAAAAAGGTTAAAACGAAAAAACGGAAATATAACGTTTACGGTAAGCCCGGATATAATACGCGTATTTGTAAAAAAATTGTAAATATATTTAACCAAGAAAAATTCGATTAATTTAAATCAATGCGATATATTATTATTAAGTTATTTGAATTTGTTATTACGGAATGCCAAAAAGCGGCTCGTTTATATATATCTCTGGCTTATATATGTAGTACGTTATATAGGTTAAATAAATAATAAGAAATACGTAATTTAAAAAAATCGTTTACTTAACTTAACAAGAAGTAAGCGGTGAACGATAATTAGTGAATAATAAAAACGTAATTTAATATAATTCTTTACAGCTAAATAAAATAATTTATCCGATAAAGGTTTCGTTTTTATACGAGATAAAAAATATATAAATAATAATTTTTTCCTTATAATTAAAAGAATTTTTAAAACGAAAAGTTTTATAGTAAAAGGGAAAAATAAAAGCCCGTAATAAGCGTAACGATAAGAAAAAAAACATGTTTTTAAAATTCTTTTTGAAATAGCCTTATTATTTTGGTAATAACAGCTAAAAGACTGATAAATGACCTATATATTAAAATAATAGCTCTAATTAAAATTAAACAAGCTTTATACCCTTCTAGGCACTAATTTAAGTGGGATTAGGGAGGACGTTAAGGGACGGAAATGTAAATATAAGCAGGGCGTAGAAGTAAACAATAAGGATAACAATAGTGTCTTAGAGGATAATACGGACCAAGAAACTAAGCAGGTTAAATATAAAAGGAGACGTCCGAAGAAAGTTATGCGCAAGTTGTACACCTTAAAAGTTTTAGATAAAGCCTTAAAATTAATTTAAGAATTAAAGCTAATATGAACTTAAAATAGTAAGAGCGAAGGTAGTTTATATACTTTTTATTTTAATTTATTATTGTTAAATAACGATAAAGATTATAATATGTTAAACCTTAATATTTATAAGTTATTAATTATTATAAGTAACGGCTTATTTTTAAAGGAAATTAAAAAAAAAAGCCTAAAACGAAAAATGTAACTTTAAATTGTTTTTATAAATATTAACGCAAGGTTTTCGCGCGAAGTTTTTAAATTTACGTTTTTTAAGAAAGTTTTTTAAAAGTATTTCATGAATATTAAATAAGTATTAAAAATATATATTTATAAGAAAGTTAAATAAATATAAGCTATATATTTACGAAAAGAATTTATATAAAAAAGAAAAATTAATTATAACGAAACCGTAATAAATATTATAAGAGTAATATATATCACCGTAGAAACTATTAATAGTTACCGTGTTCGAAAATTCTGGGTAGAGTATTTATTGTGTTAATTATTAGTGCAATTAATTCGTGTCTTTGGCTCAGCCTGGATAATACGGCTTGAACCCAACGACCTTGCATAAGAAAAATTAAAATTAAGAAGGTAATTTACAGAAAAAGATAATTAAATCGATTAATGTTTTAATAAAAAGTAACATAATATTTTTATAAGAAATTTGTTTTTCGAGGGGGAAGCGGTTATTTTTATAAACTAAATTAGCTTTTAAATAAATACCGGAGAACTAAAAATATATATATTTAAGAAAAAGAAGTCTTTTTTATAAAAAAGCTATAAGCTATTATATTTAATAAAACTTGAAGGTAATTAATATGATAAACGTAAAAAGAGAAATGTAATATATATAATAAGCTTAGATATAATGCGCGTATTTTTAAAAAAATTATAAATACATTTAAAGATATAAAGTCCGATTAATTTAAATTAATTTATTACGTTATTATTGTTTTATTTACTTTTATTATTAAAAAGTGCTCGAAACGAGTTATCTCATTTATTTAGCCGATTTGTCTATATAATAGGTTAGTAATATTTATATTATATATTTTAAAAAAAACATTTTTGTATTTTTTATTGTATATATAAAAAGAAATTAGATTATTAAACCATTAAAAACGTTTTATTAACTATTCGAAATAATCGTAGGTTAATTAACAACTAGTTTTTATTATATTATTTCCTTTAACACTTATTTAACCTAAAATAAAAATAATAATACTATTCGCCTATTTAAGTATAGTTATCAAAGGTTAGTACTATTTAATTATCCAGCTATATACATATTAATATATCGCTGATTTATCTACTAAGTACGTATATAAAGGATTATATAAATACGACCGCAGAGCACCTTTTAAAAATCGTTCTTTTTAAATAAAGGTCGGAAAACGTAATACGTAATTTAAAGCACTGTAATATTCCATAATTACGTACAAGATTAAAATATTTAATTCTTCAAAAATCTAACTAATTAATCTAATAATCCCTGAAATTATAACGGAATCGAAGCCCTAATTGGTCGGCTTTTCTAAGCTAGATTCGAACTCTTTATCTCTTAGGATTAATTATAATAAGATACTTAAGCCTTTCGCTATTAAAAGAGACATCTAGTTTTATAATTATTAAGTTATTAAGTCTTAAATATAATTATAAAAAGGTTAAGATTTCCTATATTAAAAATAACGGTATATAATTTTTATTAAATATATAATAATATATATAATTAAGGTAAACGTAAAACCTTGTTCGTATTTTTTATATAGTTTTTATTAATTATAATAACTTTTAATTACTTGGTCTTATTAATTTTTTAAATATTATATTAATAGTATTTACACCTTTATTACCTTTTGATTTTTACAATTATTTTTATAAAATATATTATATTTTTAAAAAGCCGTTAAAAACCTTATTATTACGGTTTTAAAAAAAGTAGTACTTTTAATAATTTACGTTAAACGTATAAGTTAAGAAATATTTAATTTTAAAATTAAAACGTTATTTACGAATTAATTAATTAATAATATTAGAATTATAAATTTATAGTATAGTATACTTAAAAATTATAATAAAGGAAATAATATTAGTTATTATTTTATAAACTTTTTTATTCCCCTGCCGAACCGTAAAGCTAAAGGGCATAAGGTTTATTAGGGTTGAAGCTTGTCGGCATTACGCAAGTAAGCCTCCTAGCCGATATTAATCGAAAAATTACGTACTTACGGGAACCCAATAATTAGTTTCGGGATAAGGCTTTTCGTAACCGAGATATATAATTTATTATTACCGTAAAAACCATTAATAGTTACTGTATTTAAAAATACGGGGTAAAATATTTATCGTATTAATTATTAATATAATTACTTCGTATCTTTAGTTTAATTTAAATAATACGGCTTGAACCTAATAACCTTATATAAACGTTTTTAATATATTAAATTATCATTTATATTAAAACTATATTTAAATATAATACGATTTTAATTTTAAATTTTTACGTATTAGAAACCGGTATTATATATAAAATAATAAGATTCGTTTACTCGATATATATTATATATAACGGTAGCTTTTAATTTATTATTAAATTTCTTAATTAAATTATTTCGTAATATTAACTAAAGATATAATTTATTATACGTAAGCATTATAAAAGCTTATTAGAATATTATAACAATTTTTTTATATAATTGCGTTTAATATTATTTTTATAACCGAAAAAAGGTTTTACTATTATTTTTATCTAGTATTTATTACATACCGGGCTTATAAATATGTACGAGACTTAAAGTTCGTATTAAGTCTTACTCGATATCGGTGTTATAACGGTGTATTAATCGAGTTATTCAATATTATATTTTTTTTATCCGTAAAGTTAATCTACGTCCTTAATCTTTAATTTTTATAAATGTATAAAAAGCACTTATTATATTAATAAACGCGATTTATTAACGTGTTTATTCTTTATATAAAGTATTACAATTAAACTAAATGTTAATAATCTATTAAATTATATTTTTTTAATCATATATAAAGCTTATATAAATATAAAATTAAATTATTATATATTAATAAAAATATTTCGTATAATGTAAATAACTCCGTAAATTAGTTTATATAGTTTTTAATATAGCTTTATCTTTATAAAATGAATTGAATAGACAACAAACTTATTATATTTTAAAATATATGAACAATATAAAAAACCATATTTTCCCTTTAGAATTTTATTAATTTCCTGCTCTTTTACTATTATAGTAATATTTAATTTATAATATTTAACTAATATACTATATATATACTAAAAGCTTTTAAACTCGTAAAACCTCAGAATTATAAAACATTATAAATATTTTAATAGCTTTAATTAACGGGTTTGATTTATTAAATACTATGATTATAATTAACGATACGTAATTATATTTAAGCTTATTAAAAAATTTAATTTATATTTAAATTCGAGGATTTATTTACGAGATACTTTACTATTTAACGGTATTTTTTCTCGTAATAATACCTTTTTAATTTTATATCCGACAGTATATATTTATTTTCGTTAGCTAGTATTAAAATTTAAATATAAAGGCTTAAAATTATATAGCTTAATATAATTTAATTTACGGAATAAACTTTAATGGAATATTATTACTGTACAACTGTTAATTTTACTTATCTTTTAATAATTAAATATAACTTATAAGATTAACTAGGTTTAAACGATAGTAAGTACATTAAACTAAAGATACGACGCAATTATATTAATAATTAATACGATAAATATTATATCTATTACCGTGAATTATGGTAATTATTACTAGTTTTTACTGTTAAAATAAATGATATACTTTAGTTCAGTAAAGCTTTATTTAGTAGCCGATTATATAATAGCTAAAAGCTTTAAATCTTTAATTTAATTAGCTTATTATAAAATGATTTATAAATAATAACTTTAAAGATGTTAAGTTCTTTGCGGTAAATCTTAAGTCCGTATAAGATAGTTACGTTGCGACTTTTCGCCAGTTTTATAATTTCTTTCCCTTCGATCGATTTTACGGTATTTCTTTTTTAAAATATTAATCAAGTAAAATAGGTAAAATATGCCGGGTAAGTTCGAGTATATAATCTTAACATTTTACATTTTCGAAATTTTATTAAAAATAATTTCGTTTATATTACCCGATTTAAATAACATTATTAAGGAAATAAAAATAAAGTTTTAATCTTAATTTTCGAATAGACTTTGATTTCTAATATTAGAAATAATTAATTTTACCTTACTTTATATTAAAAAGATTTAATTTATTAAGTAATTAGTAGTAAAATTAAAAAGTAATTATAACGTATTTATATTCGTAGATATAATTTTTAAATTACTACAAATTTTTAATAATTATAATTCATTCACTTATTCCGAATTACGAATAAACGTTTAACATTTCGTTATAAATCGTTATTAATAAGATTAAAGTTCAGCAATTTAAAGCTACTTTAAAATAAGACTCCAATAAAAAGATTAAGATTTAATAAATCTCAGTTATTAGGTTTATATAATTTATTAGTTTATTGAATTATATTCTCCTATTTCTGTTTTTTATTAAATTAAAATAAAAAGAAAAGTAATATATAAATTATTTAAACTAATTTAAATCTTACCTTCTATATAAATAAATAAATTAAAAACCTTATTTTATATATATTACCTCGTAATATACCTTAAATTTAAGAGAGACTTAACCTCTAAAGGAATTTCTTTAAATTCTTTATTCTTTATTATTTATTTTCTACAATTATAGTTTAATTAATTCATAATAAAAGAATTTATATATAAAATAAATTTAATAGTCCGATATCTATAGTAAGACTTAAATGAAAGGTTTATACATATTCTTATTCCCCGTTTTATATTTTTAAACGAATATATATTTCTATAATTAAATATGTTTATTTACTAAATTCCAAGGTATAATATAGTTATATAATATATATAATATTAAAAGAGATGTAAAAAGTACTTTATAAAAGCTATTTCAACTTATTATCGTAGTAAATAACATTACTTTTATTTGATTTTACTAATATCTTTTCCTTTATAAACGTTTCTTCCTTATATTTATAATAATTGTATTCGATTTATATTTACGAATCTTTTTTTTAATTACGAAAACGTTTTAATATAAAATTAAAATAACTTTGGGTAAGTATTATTATTATAAGATTATATATATTTAAATCATAGTATTAATATTAAAATTAAAAATTTAAAATATTTATATTAATAGCGTACTATATACGCCAGTCTCTTATTTTTCATTAATTCGGTCCATCTTTTAATGCCCGTAATGTCAGCCTAATTAAAGTCTTATCTTTATAAAACGACAAACTCGCTTATATACGCGATTCGTTTATAAACTACGTTAATTAAGAAGATAAATATTATATTTAATTATGTCGATTATAGTAAGAATTATTATTTATTACGGTGATATTATATTATATACTTTAATTATGTAAAACCATACTTTAAAGTTAATTACTTAATGATAATAAATCTAATACCTTTTAACTAGTTAGATAGCGAGAATATCTTAGAAGATAAATAATAAACATTATTTATAAAGAAAAATTTAATATTAAAAGGATATCTCCCTAATAATAATATTTATATTTATTAGATTTTATTTATAATTCGCTCATTATTTTTATTTAAAACAGGTTTCTTTATAATATAAATAATAACCTAGTTTAAATAAAATACGTTATGGATTAATATTTAAAAAATAATAATAAATAATAATTCTTAGCGAAAATAAAATATGCTTTTTACTTAACCGTGTATAATATACGTGCTTCTATTAATAGTATTAAAATATTTAATTATTAAAAAATCTATTGAATTTCTTGAATTTATTATAATATTATTCTATTTTAAATAATAATTAATATAAAGTGCTAAAATCGAGGAACTCGAGTATATAATAAATTCGATTATATAATATATTAAACGTTTTAATCGATATTTTTTAATAATTAAGCATATTAATATATCTTTTAAAGATTGTTTATTGAATAAAAATTTATATCAGTATTTCATTTTAAAAAAAATTAATTAATTAAGGTCATATATAATTTTATAAATTTAACTTTTATTTTATTTCAAGTTAAAAAATATATATAATAAAATGATATATTTTCTTACGATTTTAAAGTTATTATGTTTTTTAAATTTTATTTCAGCTTTAATTATAATAATTTTAAGCGTTTATTAATTTTAAAATAAAAGCTTTATTTCTTTAACTAACTAGTTTATCTTGTAATATATTAATATATCGATATTAATAGTAAACTTATATTTATATATTTGTTTATAAGATTTATTTTAAGCTTATTTTTTAAAATTTTTAAAAATTAAATACATATATACGTTTCAACGTTTACTTAATTTATCCGTATAATGTATTATTAAATATTAATATTAAAAATTAATTCTCCTTCTTACTTTAATAGTTTAATATTTCGAAATTTATCAACTATAAAAGTATATCGTTGTAAATGAACCACTGCTATAAGCGGCGTTAAAATTTATAACTAGTTTATATCTTTATTATCGCCGAGTATATACATATATATATATACATTTACCCCATAATTTGGCTGAAATCTTCTATTACTTTTAATTAAGCGTACCTTATACACTTTACACTCCTTACAGGCCTGATTTCAAATTGCACGGTAGCCTGACCTTCCGTCGTACCTCGTTAAGCGTGGTTACAATGTCCACTTTGAAAGCCAGTTAAGGATCACTGTGGTAGCATTCCAGGTCGTCGGTCCTAAGCGCAAGGTCTCAAACGGTTCCCCTTGCGCTGCTGTCGAAGGCCACCCATGCCCAAAGTGGTTGATCTGGTAGTGGAACACGAGATCCTGCGCTCCATTACAAAGCCAGCTACTCTTTGTGATATTACCACCATCCAGGTTCTCCGTTTGTGGTTTCGTTCCTGAGCAGCCATTTCTCTCGACCCATGAATTGATCCATTCGGGAACGGGGATCGTGTCGGGCGATGGACTATTGTTCCCATCATACGCGACGACGGTGTCGTTAAGTCCGTGAAGCTCCATCATCGGGAACATTCTTCCCGATAGCTTGGGATTACATGCAGCTTCGAATAAAGGTTCAGTCAAGGACGTGTCCTTGTAGTAGGCAGCGGCTACTGCAGCAACCGCAGCGATTCGGCGATTGAGAGTTGGCGAGCAGGCGAGTAACCCGGTAAGGCCGCCGCCATTTGAAAGACCAACTGCGTAGATGCGAGCCTCATCGACACAGAGCGAGGACGTCAAGTGGTCAAGAAGCTCGTTTGCGAAGACTCTGTCATCGACCTCCGAAGAAGGTGGTGCTTCTGGATCACCTAGCCACTGCACCTAGATTTTGTTAGCATATGTTAACTTCACGGGGACAATTGACTTACTCCAGGTTCTTTAACGTCTAGCCCTTGGGGATATATTACGATTGCATCCTTGTTGAACTCTGGCATTGAAAGGCCGGTGATCCGCTCCATAGACCAAGCCGGCTGGGCCTGCCCATGGAAGGCCAGTATCAAGGGCGCAGGTTGGTCATTTTGCGAAGAGAAATCTTGGGGTAAGTGACCGATATATTGTCGAATGCCTCCTCCTACTTGCGACTGCGATTGGATGGTGAAATTCCTAGATGGTCCTCCTGGAGTAAAACCGTTTGGGATCGGCTGTCCACACCCAGAGCTTCTTCGCTGCGCCGATGCGAGGGAGATAGACTGGAAGGTAAAGAAGGCTGCGATGAAAACGTTGCACATCTTGCCGCTCGTATGTTACTTAAGTCGACGACCGGCCGCAAGGATACTTTACGTCTTCAGAGGTGTGTTACAAGACCCTCAACCATACGCCTAGAAGATATGGCTACGTTATGCAGTTGGCTCAATTAACTAAGTAGAAGGAGGACAAGAGGTTTCAAAGATTGACGTGGTAATGCAACCTTAAATATGTGCAAAAGTGTGGGTGTTCGGAGACGTTTTAACCAGTCCTTGCGATAAGTTTTGCAATAACAGGAGTAGAAAAGCCGCTAACTTAAAACAGAAACATACACCGTGAAACGTTAGATCTATATTGCTTAATATAGGCACTTAGTATAAGAGCAAGGTCTATAATATGCGGCTATCGCTTCTGATAAGGTCTTATCGCGGCTCGGGATATATGGTAGGACAAATTTAAGGGATGGTAGTGTTCTGTGAATATGAACTACTGTCGATTCGAATTGGAGTGTCGCGCCCCACAAGTTGGCTTGGCAACACACACCTTTTTTTAGACGCATTCGCTCAATAACATATCAAGTTATGTATTAATATTTACATACATATAATAGCTACAAAGTTATGTTATATATCAAAATGTTCCCCTCGATAAGGGCTATATCGTCGAGTTAACTGAATATTCGTAACTCTTATACGCGTTAAGTTATTAATAAAAACGTTAAAAAAGGGGTCAGAAAAATTGTCGAAGTGGCAATAAGGCTGGTAAGGGCTGGCGATAAGGTGGAACAGCTGTAACGGGCTGCAAATGGTTGCCAAGCCTTGCTAAAATGACTTCGAAGTCGTGCAAATTTTGCATCAGAACAAAACGTCGAATATATCAAGCTTCCAAGCCGTATATCTCAACACGTATATAGGCAACCAACCTGAAGTTAGGACGACGATATAGCCCTCGTCGAGAGCTACATTTTGATACCATATACGGCTTTGTAACCGTTAAATACGTTTTGATATACCTAAATATATATATAAAACTTTTAATATAATTTATTACCAAGGCAAATTTAAACATTAATATAGCATTTACAAAGCCACATA